>CM060953.1:130077047-130386109 GCA_030765055.1 Mantis religiosa | reverse complement strand
GTTCAGATGAGCTCAGGATCCATAGAACTCAAGAGTTACTCGACCTTCATGAAATCTAGTTATTGGGGATTTGATTTAGTTATTTGGAAAATTACACATTAAATGGGTTAGTAATAATTAATTAAAACCACAAAGTTTAGCATGCTTACCTAGTGCATGAAGATGGTGTATCCAACGTTCATTGTTTCGCCCTTGTCCTGACGAGTTTAGTTATAACTGAAATGTCGTGTCCAACAAAGGGGTGGTGTGATCTTGGATATGTAGGTACACAAGGACGAAATACGTCATTCATCCCTTTCGACGCGACAGAACTGACACTCCGAAACGTGATGTGGTACTAAAAATTATGACGTTATAATAATAACGTAGTTATCCTAATATTTGCTTTAAAGTGCTGTATGGGGAAAAGGTATTATTTTTTATTGGTTTGAAATAAAATCGGCTAATTACCTTATTTTTGCAGCAAATTGCTGTTTTATTCTCGATTAGTTTCATAGTCCTTTCAATCAAACTTCAATAAGCATATGGTTCACTGGCTTTCAAAGCAGATTATTTTTGTGTATGTAAATATCACCTAAACTCCAGCACTCTATGGTTTCACGACATAGCAAGTACTCACGACCCTACAAGTTCACGTTATGCAGTCAATGATCAACACATCGTTGCTGTGCGGTTACCGTTACACTTAGATTGTAAAATAGGTGCACAGAAAACCTAAACCTTTGGAGGCACTGCCCAGCACGAGACTAGTGTCTCTCCCTCTCTGCTTGCTTGCAATCAGCACACCAGTATAATAGGTAACTTAAATTCGTGTCCGATGCCTAATCCACACACACTTGACCACTTTCTTTTTATGCGAATAATAAACAAAGGTTGCTTTGATTTTTTAAATTAAAGAGGATCTGTGTTAGCATTTTGTACAAATTATTTGGAAAATACCCTACGAAGCTAGAATGTTCAGCAATTTATTAGTTAACATTCCAAACTCCCCCCACAGAATTTTGATACCATAATTCTTATGTCTATCTAGGCGTCTGTCAACATATTACGATTCATTTGCAAACAAATATTGTGGTGATGGAAACACTGGGCATGTGTTTTTCACATATTTAGGCATGTGTTTTTCACATATTTAGGCATGTGTTTTTCACATATTTAGGCATGTGTTTTTCACATATTTAGGCACGTGTTTTTCACATATTTGCATTTTGTATTAGAACCCATATTTCCTTTTACCTTGTGGTTATTATAAATGACTTTATAGAACTATGTAAATATAGACGTAAAATGTAGCCCATGGTGTAATAGCCCGAAGTGGGCCTGACTTTCCAAACCCGACTGCGGCCTTAGGCCCACATACGCAATGCAGAGGTGGACGTTCATCCCACCAGTTCTAGGAGGAGATGTGGTCAGCACCTCGGCATCCAGCCAGAAAATTGGCTTTCTAGATCAAGTTTCGCTACATAGGTTAGCTCCTCAATTTCCTCACGATGCTGAGCGGACACAGGTCCTATATCAGGGACTTAAAATCCGCATCACCCGCAGAGTTGAGATCGATCCTAAGCGCATTCCGGGTGCAGAGAACCAAAGCTTATCACTCTAGTCCACTACTCCACAGCGCAGGATAAATATAGACGTAAGAGTTAGCAAATAAAATAACGCCGGCTGGCCTCGTAGCTCAGTCAGTAGAGCACCTGCCTACTGTGCTAGGGGTCCCGGGTTCCATTCCCGGCGGTATGGGTGGGGACTTTTCTCCGACCAAGATAATGCCCCATCTTCCCCAGAGTCTGGAAGTATGAATGAGAGTGTGAATGTGTGCGTGATCTAATGATTAAAGCCCAACGGGTACGAGTTAACACCTTCGGTATGCTCCAAAGGAGAACGGCTGCGAATATGACCATAATAGTTAAAGACGGGGTATAAATGGAACAAGCCCAAAATAACGCCACTAGGCTACACATCTTAATTTTTAGGCCGCGACGTGGCTGAGTTGTTAGACCGCTTGGCTCCCACCGGAGTGGCCGGGATCGATCCCAGGCGACCTCAAAGTTTGATTTTTGGTGGACAACACGGCAGTGGGACGGGTTTTCTCCGGGATCTCCGGTTTTCCGCCATTTCATTCCACCGATTCTCCATCTTCATCTCATGTATCATCAGTGTTGCCGCATGCAGTAAAAGCGTGTGTTAAGCACTAGACATTCACATTTGAAGGATTTTAATATTATGTTACATTAACTCTTCAGATAACTAGTTAAAATCTCCGTTTAAACCCCTTGTTGTTCTCATTGTTGTGTACTGCAGCTTAATTTATATCGGAATTATTCATTGAGTTTAATGAACACACTGCGTACAGAGTTAAAGGATAAACGACTTTCCATTCATAACATAGATATAGAAATATGAACTTGTATATAAGTTTATTCTAATCAAAAAATAAATTAATTTGTTTATACTTCAGGCTTCAGCAAAAAATATGATTTCAAATTTAATCTTTATTTTCACCCCCAACAATAAAGCTTTACACTCCATCCGTAAGTTTCATCGAACCTATTTCTGACTTTTTTCCAAGACTGAAGAAACGCTTAATTTGAGGTAATAGCTCATTACTCAGTAATCCAATAGTGCAGTGGCCACCATCTCAAGGCACAGTGTGGCACACCAGGTCGTGCCGTACCCGCTGTACGCCGGAATAGTCTACCGTGCACTCCGTAGCCTTCAGAGCATTGGCGGAACGCCGATCTTGCAATTTCAATGCACAATTGATTGTGCAACAATAATAATCGAATTGTACTATGAAGGATATAATTGTTATATAAACTTTTTTAATTGTTTCTTTCATTATCATTCAACTATGTACCTTTATTTTAATAAAAAGAAACAAATGAACAATAGCACAATGGTAGTGCGGCTGGACGGAAACCAGAAGATCCGTGGTTCAAATCCCGGCTATGGCATTGAATTTTTCAGTCTGACTCTACGTTTCCACAATTTAGCCTACACACGGCCAGTGTGAAAGAATAATTAATTTCCAATAAATTTATAGTTTAAACAAAATGAAAATAATCAACAATCTGTTTACAATACAGCAGTATTAAATAACAGTCGAAGAAAAGCAATAAGCACAACATACTACTCAGAAGTACAACCTAGTTTTCTAGACTGTTGTCTCTTTTGACACAATAGTTTTTCAAAATTAGGTATCAATGTTTGTGCAGCAGCTAGTCTAAGTTGACATTTTAAGTTCTGATCCGATAATTGAATTCTGCAGCGGTTTTTGTTTAATTTCATTAGCGAAACAAATTGTTCGTGCGTGTGTGTGTGTGTGTGTGTGTGTGTGTGTGTGTGTGTGTGTGTGTGTGTGTGTGTGTGTGTGTGTGTGTGTGTGTGTGTGTGTGTGTGTTTTCTGTGTAGTCGAGGAAATGTATTTCTTGGAAAATGTGAATAGAAATCACTCAAACTAATTCTATTTTGGAATTTATTTTTCATTTGACGATTGCATTGCAAATCGATAAGTTCAAGTTGCAATTCAGATGGAACATTATCAACATCTGTAGAGTAAGGCTCAGCAAATATTTGCAAAATTGGCTCTAATTGCACCACGTCTTGAAACCTTTTCTGAAATTCTTGGTTCAACTCTCTAAATATTTGAACATATTCTTACAACTCCATGACCTGAACAAACTGCTGAACTGTTGAGAGCTTTGGGAAATGTACCAAGTTCTTTGAGGTTAACTGACTTTCCCATTAGGAGAGTTTCATTTTGAATGCTCTGATACTATCACTTTATATAAAAAAGAAACACTCTTCCCATGAAGGGATAAATGTAGGAGTAGATTTCCTGCGTGTCACACTACATTCTCCAACCGACATTATGTTTACAAAGACAAACCGCAAGATACGAGACAACACTGCTGTCCAATTTCGCGTCTTGTCTCAAACTGAAGTCGCACGGCACTCGTGGCAGTGCACAGTGCTACGTCATTTGCTCTAGCACAAAATTGATCCACTTGGTGACCGCTGCAATAGTCTTTGAAAGTGTAAGTACCGTATTGTACTGTACAGTTATATTTGGTAGGAATATTACAATCTAAACAAATAATACGAAGTTTAAAATTTATCCAAGTCTAGTAAAAAATAAGATGTTCAATAGCTAGCGTGTTCGCTTTATTTTCATTTATCTCAACCGTAACTGTTAATATGTCGCCAATAATAGATGTTCTATTTACAGAAATCGTTTTCTGTGAATTCATGTATAGTTAGCTCTTTCATGAAAGTGGCTGCACACCTATTATTCACTCAGATTATTCTAATAATGAATAGCTTTAATACTCTAACTCACTTCTTTAAGGTATTGATCACAATATGGAGTTGAGGAAAATATCACATGTGTAAGCAGTACTGCATTTGTGAACCCTAAGAACAATTTATAGTGTTTCTTTGGTACGAAAGAAAAAAAACTTTGAACAGTCACATGACATTTAATGTTACGCGTTTACAATTTACATTACAACGTTGTATGCATTTATTTATTATTTCTATGAAGCAGTTAATTATACGCAAAACAAGTTGTTTTATTGACATTCATGCAACTTCAATAACTGAAACGACATAGCTGAAAAGTTATTATTTATAACTTCATTTATAAAGTAACATTTCCTACCAAATTTTGTAAAAACAATTTGCCCTAAAGGTGACATGATTTGAACCGAAGTGCACTCTCTTGCGCCACGAGGACACCGTCAAAATTGTACAGTGGAAAGAGAAGTCAAGTTGGCTAGAATTGACACGACGCTATGCGCTGAATATTTTTAAGGTGTAGCCTGCACAAAATTCCAGAATATACAGAATGAAAGGCCTCACGACTTTTACTTTATATCTTACTTAAATATTTCCCACCTTTTTATTCTTTAATACTTAGATAAAATTTAATTTATGTAGAAATCAATAGACATATGCTGAGGTTACTGTTTTTCTACTTTGTGTCAACAAGTTACCATAAAGGATATTTTGGTGAAATTGTAACTGGAAACTGTTAAAAAGTGTTAGTAATTAACTTTGTCTTCACATAAGTACCTACCATTTCTATCATTAACAGTAGAATAAATATACCAGCATGAAGCCCTTGGAGGATCACTAAGGTAATAAATACCTTACCCCTTCCCGTCTTTAAAATTCTCCCTCCAAACTTACAGCATTTTCATCACAATATACATTATTTGTGATTAATCTTAGGTATCGGCCTTCCGCCGTAATTTATATTAACACTTTTTGCTTTAAGATACATAGTTACAGCCGTAGTTACTAAGTTCGATAACGTATAACAACTGGTACCTAAAGCGATAATCTGTTAATCGTTGGTTATAGTTAAAGGCAGCAGAGATATGCCCTCGCATGCCATACAAGTTAGATGGACGCAGGATATGAATGTCGCCAGATGTACAGCTCAGTCATTAAATGTGCAAACGTTGAAAACAACGTAACGTAGTACTCTGTGAACTAGTGAAGCAATGCCTTGAAAATACATGCATACCCAATATCAAGGTGTAGTATAAGGCAACTATTTTGTTTCCTCTGACAGCGAGGCACTATCCATGTAGGCTACACCTACCTGCAGTTGTTTACATGTACGAGTGATAACACTACAGTCCAGGTGTAGGGTACTTCTGGAAAAACACAAAAGCCTCCGGTCTTTAGTTATACTTATTAGCACAAAATAACATATGGTTAGTTATATCTGCTGTACAAAATAAAGTATCACAGACGTAACTATTTCCATGTTCTGGAGTTCCTATGTAGGAGAGTTTTACATAAATTAATCCTGGAAACATTTAAAAACATAAATGATGTTGTGTCACGCCATTTGGCCAAAATATGGTTTGCACTTCATTGGTATACGACTCGTTTACTTTCTCTAGCAGAGTCAGAAAGCTACAGAAGTCACCAAATAGAGTAAACTGAAGTATTTCTGTGACATCAAGTGTTTGCATCTCTTCTATCACAGAGAAACGAATACTTCAATAATTCTGTTTTTACAACTGTTTAGCTTAGTACTTCCTTTGTGCCCTGGTCTTGCTATTGTGATTGGAATTTGCTTTTCGCCTGATTACAGCTCGATAGAAGAAGTTTTGGTTGCGCTGTGTGCAATCTTTGTGCTTTCAACTTACTCTGCAGATACCAATTATTAGGAGGCATCCAGCTTGTTAGAAGCTCAGTTAATACATTAAACTCTCGCTAATCCGGAATTCCTTACTGACATGGGTACCACATTAGCGAAAGTGCCGGATTATTGATTTGATAATATTTGGCTGTACATTGTACGTGATTAATCCAAAGATATATTAATTTTATACAAAATTAGTATATCTGGTGTGCACATACAGTATCACTCACTGTGAAACATGTTCCGAATGTTAAATTGCCTCAATGATGATAAACGATGGTAACTTGTTTTATCACACAAACGCTTATCCAGAATTTCAAGTTTGTGCTGAGATTTAGAGTACTGTGTTTCCTTTACAAGTCATTAAATAGGGTGAATAATGCCATATTTTTAACTTAAATAAGGCACGTTCTATAAATAATACACACTTCTTTCTTTTTTTTATTTGGCAACATAATTAGAGTCATTACTTATGGAAAAGAACATCAGTTAAGTGACCGCCGTGACTTCGTTGGGTTGCGCGTACATTGTTGACTCAATTTTCAATGGCAGAGGAAGGTCAGTTATGTCCAATTATGTCCAACACTCATGATGTTATTCATAAGATCATTTACTGTTTCTGGCTTGTTGGCAAAGACTCGAGATTTGACATAACAGCACAAGAAGTAATCCAAAGGCGTTAAATCACATGATCTCGGGGACCAGTAACATCAACATCACGGGAAGTGATGAAACGTCTGAACTTCTTCAAAACATCGATTGTTTTGAGAGCACTATGACATGTGGCACCATCTTGCTGAAACCAGATGTTTCTGAGATCCATACCATTCAATTAAGGCCAAAAATATTCCCTCACAAGAGCCCAGTATCACACAATGCACGAAAGGTTTGGCGAACAGATGATCCATTTTGATAATAAATTTTCAGTTTATACGCGTTGCTGAATGCTGAAACGTTCCATTAATAACTGTAACCACATGACAGAAATGAGTGTTGTAATTCAATAACAGCGGCAGCTATCACATGTTAGAGATAGGATACTCTTGTTGAAAGACACTATATATTTGTTGTTGTTGTGTGTGTTTTTTTTTTTTTTTTTTTTTTTTTTTTTTTTTTTTTTTTTTTTTTTTTTTTTTTTTTTTGTAATTTATACCTACCTGTCTTTAACTGCAGTAGTCATATCGGTGGCCGCTCTCTTTGGGAACATATCGATGGTGTTAACTCGTAAACGTTGGGTTGTATCACTAGATCACGCACACATTCGCACTTTCATTCATACCTCCAGCCTCTGGGAAAGATGGGGAATCAATCATCTTGGTTGGAGAAATATCCCCACCCCCTGCCGGGAATCGAACCCGGGAACCCTAGTACGGTAGGCAGGTGCTCTACCGACTGAGCTACGGGGCCAGCACTATATGTATTGAACCCCAAATTCAGTAGCACAAACAACAATTGTATACAATAACAATAAAATCGATGACATTGTTGCACGTCATTTCTGCTTTTAATATTATGCAAACTACAAAAGGCCGGATGTGCGTCGGATTACTAAGAGGCAGGACTACTGAAGGCCGGATTAGCGAGAGTTGAGTGTAATATTAAACTTTCAAAAATTATAACACGGTTATTGTTGTGATTATTAAAATATATTTACCAGAATAATACATAATTACAAATATTTCATGTCGTACTTTATCAATAAACATTTCTGTTTCAGTTCTGTAACATTTTATTTTGTAATTCAGTTCTTGCAGAAAAGAGTTTTCTCTTTCCTTTTCAATTGTAGTTCAGTTAAACTCTGACCATACATAGTCATGATAATATGCTTTAGAATTGCAGAGTAACCTGCGTCTACCCTGGGGAATTCGACTTCCCAATATTAACACTTGCAATCTTCCATCTTAGGACAGAAGCATCACATGTGTCCAAATAGACCACCTATCATTATTACCTTCACCCTGCCACTCTCCATGGAAGTTGTTGCCTATTATGTGTGCTTCATTTTATCAAGAAATCTCCTTTACTGCAGCCCGCTTAATATCAATGACCATACTGGACCCCCAAAAAGCTGTTACGCTCCATTTGAAATTGTGTTTAGTAGCGAGTTCACGTGTAATGGAATTTTCCCACATCCCTAGCACCACTTTATTAGCCATGGTTCGTTTTGGTTTCGTTTCTAACGGCAAAGCCACTTTTAATAGACCTTCTTCATTCAATTAGAGCAACCACAGCTTTAGTATAGTGCATTGAAGGATATTCTGATCCGAGGTTATGCTGAAGCTACAACTATCAAATCTGTATTAAATTGTATTACTCATCATCGTAACTCGCAGCTCCACTAGGTGCGTCTCAGTCACACCTAAAATGCAAGTTCTAGTTACAAAAACTTCACATGTTGATGTTTTTAACTCGGTAATGGAACTGCTTTTTTGTGCTGCAAGTAAAAACTAGAGAATAAATGGTGCCTTTAATATTGCAAAATTCAGTGTTTGTTAAAGGAAGTATGTAACAATAAATAAGAAATTTAGATCCTGAATAAACACAAACAGCATTTTAAAAATAAATAAAAAAAACACTTTAATATACTTATTTGTAATTATTTCTCATTTTATGGAGGGAAGTTTTATTTTGGAATGGCAGAAGAGTTTTGCACTCTCTACTACGTGGTTACGGTAAATAGGAAAAACATTATTTTCCACACAAAAATTTGATACGGAGATTTCTGAAGAAATACAGCTTTCAGGTCCCATGAATCCGAAAACAATGCGTTCTTTAAAAGATTCGTATGTTTATGTATGTGTGTTTGTATGTCTATGAGCAGCAGAACTCGCTTAAAAATCAAATTTGGCTATTCTCTCTAATATACGACGTGGCGATTTTTTCCTAATTTCTTCACACTTTTTAATGTTTTTTTCTATACAACCATGATTTTTAATATAATTTCTTTACTTTTTAGTGCAATTTCGTGTTGGAGGGCATTCTTTTAACGTGATTAATTGTTTGTTTATTTACTTACTGCGTAATGTAGCCATATTGAAGAATTCAGTGCAGCCAAACTATGCCTGTTTCTCCACTGAACGCAATGCTGCCAACAGTCTTACTTGTACCGAAATTACACTATATCGCCCAGTGAAATTTTGTTATCCATGCACTGCTTTGCACATAAACAGTCTTACGACATGACGATAATGGAGTGCTCAGTAGGAAATATATGTATGAGTTCGCGAACTGTTTCGGACTGGTTCGGCTACTGCCGTGAAGTGTGTATGATGTCAAGTGAAACCAGGTATAGTGCAAGGGAGGAAATTGGCGGTAATGGTAATGTCATTCAAATCGACGAAATGGAAAATTGGACGATTTTTATCGTGGGCGCTGCAATTAGACTGTAGAGCGTATATGCATCCCTCCTGTTGGGGCATATCGTCATCCGCACCTCATTCGTTTCCACGTCGATCATTCCCAAGATCCAGTTGCCCTCTACGACGCGCCCACGATGAAACTTGCATTCCTCGATTTGAACGACGTGACCGGGACCGCCAATTTTCCTTTGACATCATGCACACTTCACGGCAGTCGACGAAACAGTCCGATACAGTACGTGAGCAAATACATGCATTTCCAACAGTTCACTCCATTATCGTCGTGTCGTAGGATTGTTTATGTTCAAAGCAGTGCATGATTAACAAAATTTAACCGGGCGATAACTTAGCCTGCTCAAACCATGTTCCTTTCCACACGGACTAAGTAAATAAAATAAATAAATAAAATCTCAAAATTCTCCGTCCCGGTACCTAATTACTAAATCCAGGACGTAGTTTCCAAATTTTACATTTATTAAACAAAAAACAACAAACTACATAATCATTTTTCAGATATTATAAACAAAAAATAAAACACCGTCTGCGGCACCTATGTCTGGGGCATTTTTGCAGAGGTTGGCAACAAGTTTTACATATCTTTCTCATGTTGGCTGCAACGCGAGGACCAGCTGGTCGTCTGCTTGCGCATGCATATACGAGCAGCTTGGACTAAGAACATATTCTCGTGTCGCACAAAAGAAAGTTTCCCCAAATTTGATATTTAAGTGTAGCATGTTGTAAGGCTGCCACAATAAAAAAATTAAGAAAATCCTCCGCTTCAGTTTAAGTTTTACATGGAAAAAGTTTGGAAAATTTTTAATTTCTCAAAAATAATCCAAAGATATTGATTAAAATATACGTATATTTTAAATTTTCTAGGAATGACTCCAGAAGTGATCTATATTCTGAATGATTTCTGCATATCTCGCAAACCGTGGGAGAAAGACAAAATCTTTCTACACAGAACAAATACACGGTGTATTTATTACACGTTAGTTTTCTAAAACAGAGTGAACCGTTTTGCAGATGTTTCTACCTATTTCTCTTAATCTTCCAAAACTATCATTTCTTTTAACTTTTGGCCATGGAAAGAGAACGGAATTCTAATACAACCACAGAGACTACGTCTTTAAAGGACTCGTCGCTTAAAGCCTACTGAGTTCCCATGAAAGTGTATATATTCTAACTTTCAGACGATATAAATATTTTTATCATTTAGCTATCTAGTACTTGAAATTAAGAAGTGCCCTTAATACTTATGACCATCAGAAATCACAGTGTATTTTAAAGGTGGGAAGGTTATCAATCGCTTAAATGATTCTCATTATTATGCTATATGCAAACACTCACACATAAGTTTCCATAGATTTCATATTAATAGTTGCGACTGGGATTAAAACTGACAATGGTTGAAGTAAAACTGGCATTTACATGTATAAATTATCTTAATTTTTTCAAAAATATTCTTCTCATTAGTCAATTTGTTTTATCTAATTAGGTTAATTTATACGGAGTCTTAGTTCCTTGCTCCAAAATACGGTTTACGGTTTAAAAATAATTATTTTGCGTTATTTATCTCGCATATATCCGCTTGTGTTGTATTTTGGTAGCCCTGTACTAGTACTACTTCCAAAGTTAAAATTGACAGATATATACATAGTGTCTAATTGCCATTGTTGCATCACTTTTATAGATAAAGCAGAATAGACAGGTACAAAGCTGTCTTTGATTTCTACTCCAAAGCAGCAGGTTTTTAAAGCGGCCCTTCGCCAAAATCTACTCCAAATGCAGATGTGTACTGCCTCTATGTCTCATCTGTAAGCACTTAAGCTTCTCAGTGGTTTGTATGGACAGCTAAACCCACACCAAGGGAGAAAATCCTCTTTCAATGTGGTATTGAGCTCTGATCATGCAGTTTAAAGGCCCAAATGAACCTCAGTCATTCATAACACACGAGTATAGATTTTCCAATCACTTTATTTTTCGAAATGCCATAAAGGATTTTCTCTTTTCTGACAAACGCTTGCGTCACACAGGTAAACAGATGACATCAAATGGAAAGCTATCTTTTACCATTAAAGAGAAACACACACGCACACAGAAACGTGCTGTGACTATAGCGTAACGACAGTGAGTGCAGTTTTCGGTTTTTATCATCATGCATAAATCAAACGCATTCATGGTTTTATGTTGCTTATTTAAAAGATTAGTATATATAACCCCTCAAAATGTTGATTTATACCTTCTCTTCTGTTTCCAACTCGATAACGTCATATTCATAACTTTCTATAGGTCTATATCGTGTATTTAAAGGATAGTGCAGTTGGGAGTACCCAGTGGAAAATAAACGTATATCCTTCCTATAGCGCACAGTAAAATGACAATTGACAGTTTTAGTAACACGTGACTAAAAATACTCACAATGTTTCATTGAGTGTGCACAGAAAGTCAAAAGCCACAAAACTTGATGAAAAGCTAATATTGTATTAATAGAATACATTTCTGAAAATAGCGAAACTATGTACCATAAGAACAAATATTTACAACTTCTGATATTATAAAAATTAGCTTTTATATATACATAAAGGCTTTTCGGAGTATATGTAAGAGTAAATAATTTGATATTTGGTAGCTTCCCACGTGCCCGCTTCTATGATTTTTTTTCTCTTCATCTAACAATGTCTCGCTCCACCAAACCAAATCACATAATTGACCACCTGATACTTCCTGCACAGTGGAAGCTGAGTTGCAAAATGAATATCTGTCAGTATAGACCATCCGTTTTGCTTCCACTCCCATAATATTTAGCCTTACACAAAGCACTCAAATAGAGTTTCACATTAAAATAAGTCATGGATGTACGAGGGCTGTTCATTAAAGAATGATCACAACTTCTTTTGAAAACGCACCTTTACTCATCCTCATAATTTTGCTCGTCCTTCTCAAAATAGTCTCCCATGAATGTGATACACTTGTCCCAAGGTTTCTGCCATTTTTGAGAGATCCTTCAAAATCGCCTTCGCAGCCTTCATAACTCTGATGATGGATATGCCTCCCACGAAGGCGTTTCTTCAAGTTAGAGAATAGAAAATAGTCTCATGGGGCTAAATCCGGACTATAGGGAGGATGACGAATGCACTCCACGTTGATTTTTGCAATATATTCAGCAACAACATTACCAAAATGTGGCCGCACATTATTGTGGTGCAGCATCCAGCCTGCTTCATGGAAATGTGCTCTTTTGTGCCTGATATGGACTTGCAATGTTTTCAGGACATCCCTGTAGTATTGTCCAGTTAATGATGTGTGTGCAGGTACAACATTCCATGAGTATCAAAAAATGAGATGACCATAAATTTCCTAGCAGAAGCAACCATTTTTGCCCTTTAGGGGGTTGGTGATGCAGGATATTTCCACACTAAGCTTTGCTGTTTGCTCTCTGGATCAATGATGTAGCGAAGTTTCATCAGCAGTGTGATTACGTTTTAAATAAACTCCGGATCTTCCTCTAACATCAACTTTAACTGCATGTTACCTCCACTGCAGCGGTAGGCGATACTGAACGTGTCTGAACTTGCCTGGTTCTCACAGGCGGGAACCAGGAGTACCAACAATGAAATTATTACGGCGTGTTTGTTTCACATTAAGCTAACAGAATATATTAAGATTGAATTTTAGTGCGAAAAATTATGACCGTAAAAAAAATTATGCTTATTATTTATTGAACAGCCCTCGTATTACAAATTAATGTTTAAGCATTAAGTCTAAAATTATAGGTGTTTAAACTTCCTTTCCTATTTGCTTTTCTGTGAAAGATTACATAGTAGAAAATACAAATAATGAACCATTTGTAAGTAAGAACTAGAATTACCAAGCGGGATGGTTCAGGCGGTTTCATCTGTGGCCCGCATTTGGGAGGCCCGGGTTCGATTCTCGTGGCCGACGTACCTGACCCATGGTTCTTTCGGGTGTTTCCCGGGGTGCTAGGTGAATGCTGTGTAGGTTAATTACATTCCCCGAATTTCCTGTCCCTCCATTTCATCTCCATTATCAGTTCATGTCACCTCTCATCTGGTGGTCTCTTTCAGGGTAGAAGTGTTGGTGGGTGTCTCGGCGGTGCATGGCAGGATGATATGCTCTGAGGAAAACTACTTCTTCCGGTAGGTCGGTTGCTGGTCTCCGCCCAGCGGTATGCTGATATGCTTTCTGTTTGGTTTCTCACTTCGAGACTTCAGATAAATGCTACTAAATCGCAGGCTGTTACTTTCACTGTCGCCAACAACAAGATGTAACTGAGCTGCGCCTAGCAGGAGCTGCACTACACTGGATTTCTGAAGCCCAATATATTGGAGTACTACTCGACTTGCGTCTCACTTGGAAAGCCCGCATTACATCGGTCACCTCCACAGTCTCCTAGCAAATGTCAATGCTCCACCCAGTGTACAACAGAAAGTTCCCTCTGGCTCTGCGGAATAAACTTCTCATCTATGTACAGGTACTACGACCCACCTTGACCTACGTCTGCCAGTTATGGGGCGCTGCAGCTAAAACCGATCTTCATAAACTACAGGTGCTTGATCTTCGCATTGCAGCAGCTCATGAATGGTATATTCCAAACGCAAACATCCACTCTGACTTATCCTCTTTTCCTAAATAGGCAGACTACATCCTTGACGTTTCTCGAAGGTTCTACGCCTGTCTTCTTGGTAGTTTTAACCATCTAATCCGTGGCCTCGGAGAATATGATATTGACCCTGGGAACTCTTGCTAATATTCCAGAGCTGCATTAGACACATGATAACTTACCATCCCATAATTTAACAAAACATCTCAATTCTTTCTTCCTGTCTCCATTGACTCTCTCTACATAAATTCTTATGAAAAAAAAAAATAAAAATACACAAATATAAAACCCACTGTCTAACCATCGTCTGCTTTTCACAAAACCCTCTCTATGCCAGTTAGGGACAATGTCCCGGGATGGCTATAGGTCGAAGGCCCATCCTCTTCGGAGCAGGGTACACCTGTGAGCTGTGTATTCATTCATTGCGTCATCGATATTCGAACGAGTCACATCTACCTGGCTGGCTGACTTGTAAGTTTTTTTCCCCTTCATTTTTGCTTTAATTCTTCTGTAAATTTTATATCTCAAGAAAATGTTCTGATTTTTCTTTTACTATTTCATTTACCACACTTGCACCATTTAAAATTACGTCTATCGACTTACTGACCAAGTGCATCTATCGAGTTTTGAAAAAAATACCGCTAATATTCCATACCTTCTACAAACGACATGAATCGAATTTTGCAACATCTCATTTCACAGAACCATAAAGAAAGTAAATATTATGCCGATAAAAGGTACAGTGAGGTCTACCCGAAAGTCCGTAGACCCCGGCCTATGTAACCGGAAGCGATGGAAAACACCGGGGGTCTTTCCGTGGGGCAATACCTGGAGTCTAAAAAGCCACCCCCCCCCCCCCATCGACAACAACGTCAAGACCGGTTGAAGTGGATACGCCACTTACGCGCGTCAACCCTGCAGGGAAGACTATCGAATAACCTCGGTGGGGCCACCTGGTGATCTAGCACACATTCTACTAGATCTGCAGGCTAGTACCCGGTACCTTTTATGCAACCCTCTGCTCCCTCCGGGCGGCCGAAGTCTGGCCGGAGCTACCCGATTTCCCGCGGGTTGCGGAAGCACACTGCCCCCTCAAGTCCTACACAAACCGAACAACTCCCACTCAGGGAGGGGCTGGAATGTTCGGCCCGAGTTTCCTCTGGTCAGAGATACCACGAGTGCTAAGGGTCCACAGCGCTCGCACTAATGCAGCTGAAGGGGGACGGATTCCCTCTCCTACGGTACTATATATAACTCAATTTCGTAACATCTTGTATCTATCGAGTTTTGAAGAAAAAAAACAGTGATCAACATCTCAACTTCATCTTACGGCGATGACGACGCGAACCGGTACGCGCACGCGCGTTTGCCGACGGATGCATTCATGTCATCTTCTCGCATTGTTAAATTGTAGTTTAGCCCCTTCAGTACCCGTTTATGAATCAGTAATAACTCCTAGTAGAACAAAAGATGCAAAATAAACTAGAATCTACAACACCCTCAGGCACAATGTATTCTGAAATTGCCTAAAATGCATTAACTCTTGAAATGTTCATTAGGGTTAAATATATTTTAAACTTTGTCAGTTTTCTGCTTTTTCGTTTAGTATTTCATACACCACACCCACACCATTCATCTACTCACACATTAACCTACCGCTAGGCACCATTGTGGCGCTGTCACAAAGTGTAAAAATATAACATTACAAAGAATTTTCGTTTCACCTAACATTCATTCAACTCCTCGGCTACTCCTATTTCATATAACACGTTCACACCATTCACCTATTTACACATTAAACAACTCCATCACCATATTCCTACCAATAGAGCGCTAGTGGTTCGCTAACTCATTTTAATCCACCGATTAAAATGATGTTATGCAACGCTAGCCACTCTAGTACCACCAAAAAAAGCATTTCCCACTATAGACAGTTCAGGTTACGGCAATTTTCTCCGCTAGGGCCACTAGTGTCACATTTATTCATTTCAATCCATTGGGTAAACATGGTTTCATGCGACACTAGCGCCCCCAGCGGAAAAAAATTGGCGTAACTTGAATTGTCTATAGTGGGACATAAACTACTAACCTTGAGATAGCTTTCTCGGCTAAAATCGTGAACCAGACATAACTACTTCAACTTGACGCAGCATCATTGAGGCAGACGTATGAATGAATGTGTTTAACGCTGATGACACTGACACATGAGATACAAATGGAGCACAAATGGGAAACTGGAGATCCCGGAGAAAACCCTCCCCAGCGCCGTGTGTTCACCACAAATCTCCCTTTGGTGTCACCTGAGATCGAACCCGGGTCGCCTTGTTGAGAGCCAGGTCTAACCACTCACCTACGGAACGGCCTATTGAGACAGACGCGTACTGTCAAAGCACCCTGTGACTACGTGAGAGAGATACGGTTAGTCAATCCGTTCATTAGGCAGTGCTACGTAAGCATATTTTTCTCTACACTATGCTCACTCTTCCTTAATGACGCAAGAGATAGGTGTGGGAAAAAGATAGCTCATCAGTCACGAAATAAGCACACATGCATATGTAGCCTATAATAACGACCTTCAAATCACGGTGAGTGAAATAGCAGGGTTCAGCAAACTTTCGATAATATTTGCGTACAAAAGCTAAGAACTATAGTCGCACTAGATTGCTTCATATTCTGTTTATGTTGAACGTACGCCGCATATCTCGCTTTTATGTTTAGATTTACTCTACAAGGAGTATATCGATTAACAATAATAACGCCGCGCCGTGGCCCAGCGGTTAGTTCGCCTGACTTTATGCAAGGCGGCCAGGGTTCTATTCCAGGCGACCGCAAAGTGAGTTTTGTGGTGGACAACATTCGCTGGGATAGGTTATCTCCGGTACCTACGGTTTTTCCCGCCATCATTTCGCGAATTGCCCCATTATCATCTTCCTTTTATCCATTTCGCCTTCATTTCCTTCATCTATTTCCCTTACCTCATTCAAGGGATAGGCTGAGCATTGATCCCTGATTTCTCTCTCTGATGCATAATTGTGGCTGCGACACCCGACGACTGAAATGGCATAAGTGGTGGAGGAACCGGACTGCGTCCTATGCCAAGAGAAGAAGAGGAACAATAATAGCTGTGCAAGCCACAATAAGATAAACATGACACGTTAATAGCAAATAATGGAACAATAGCAATAATAGTAAGAAAAAAAATGACACTGAAATCCAATGTACCTTCATGTTTGCATGCTTTCTTTATGGCGCCTTGTAATGCATATAATTCGAAAAGTTAGATAATACCATCATAATCAGAGAACAGGAGATCTGTTGTACTGCACTCACATGACCTTTACTCTTGTAAAACTATTCTTACAAATACTCACTGCTCTATCAACTTCATGTCAATCGAGATAAACGTTATCCTAGTGTTCTTATAGTTGCAAGGTTAGTATGAGGGCAGTAAGCTTTAAGCGACAATCAACGATTTAAATAACTAGTCACTCTAACGTCTTTCAAAATTCCGTTATCTTTGCATAGAAATTTGTTAAAAATGAAAGCTGGTTCCCATTTGAGCAAAAGTATGGGTTGTAAAATTTAGACAAACAATAAGGAATATCTGGAAAGTGTGCACCATACAAGAGACCATCACATATAAATTGTGAGCTTTCAGCGAACTCCGTTACCTGAGTAGTAAGACTTCGTCTATCTCTTGCGATTTCTGAGTTATCCAAAAGTTATCCAAAGCTTAGGAGACGTCTGAGGACATTCCCAGAAAACTTAAGGTTTACTTCTAATGTCTCATGAAAATGTCTTAAAATATAAAAATATTAATAATAAAACCGTTAGAATTTTTTTTTACAAAATCACAATTTTAGTAATAACTTTTCCATGTAAAGGGTAATATGGGCTTAGCGGATTTTCTTGAAAACCTTCGTGTTGAATCCTTGGAGGATGCTGAGTTAAAATACGAAGTTACTTATTTAATATACCTTTTGTATTTGAGTTATGCTGTTTACAGACATACGGACCCTCACTCATGGCCACAAGTGGATCTTTTTATAAATGTACTTCCTTTTTAGGATTCGGGGACCACAAAGTAGGTATTTCCCCTGAAATTTCGGAGTATTAATTTTTGTGTGAAATAAGTAGATTCCCTATTTATTATAATTACGTAGTATTGGAAGTAAAAATACTAGTTATGGTTGTCCATGGACGAGATATAAGACGGCTGTTCAATAAACAATGATCATAATTTTTTACGGTTATAATATCTCGCACGAAAATTCAATCTCATTATATTCTGTTAGCTTAATGTGAAACTGTACTAGCTGTACTAGTTTCATTGATGGTACTCCTGGTTCCCGCCTGTGATAACCAGACAAGTCCAGACAGTTCAGTATTGCCTACCGTTGCGATGGAGGTAACACACGAGGAACAATATGAGGCTTTGAAATTCTGATTTCGTCTCAACAAATCTTCAGTTGAGGCCTATACAATGTCACCCTCCCTATAGCCCGGATTTAGCCCCATGTGACTTTTTTCTATTCCCTAACTTCAAGAAATGCCTTCGTGGGAGGCATTAACTATCATCAGAAGCAGTGGTGAAGGTTGCGGAGGTGAATTTGAAGGCGCTCTCAAAAACTGGTTTCCAGCATGTCTTTGAAGACTGGCAGAAACGCTGGGACAAGTGCACCGCATTCAGGGGAGACTATTTTGAGAAGGACCAAAGTTGAGGTTGAGTAAAGGTACGTTGTCAAAACAAAATTGTGATCATTCTTTATTGAACAGCCCTTGTATATGAAATCACGGTGAAATGGATGAAAGAAAAATGAATGTAAGATTTCATGAAAGAAATGGCGGAAGAAAGCAGAGAACTCGAGAAAATTCTCACAAATGCCAATTTGTTCGTTACAAATCACAAATGCAGTTCTCTGGCTCAAACCCTGGCAGCCTGGAAGTGACGCGTATTCCTACCACTCCGCTAAGGTGCCACCCGAATTTGCTAACCAAAAATACAGTGTACTGATATAGTACAGGAACCGTTCTCTTCGCAATGAGAGATGTTTTCAAAGAATGTATAGGATTTTATGCGAATATCAAGTCTACAATCTCTAGTAGAAGTTAAAGCGCTGTTGTGGTATGAAAAGAGTATAAGTGAGCTTTTATCTTTCTTATCAGCATCATAATTACTATTATAATGGCGAATTTTTATTTATTTACTTTTTAGGGAATTTTACGTCCTCCAACGCTAATTCATATCGATGAATGGGTGAAATGATGGGTGAAATGATGCTCAAATGAGCCTAGGGTCCATGGAGCTTGGAGCTACCGTCATTTGTCTTTCAGCATAAGAGAAAACCCCTAAGATAACTTATCCAGCTAACTCACCCTGACCGAGATTCGAACTCGGGACCTTTTGAATCTGAGTCAGACACGCTACGATCTACGCTACCGAGGCGGACAGACTAATGGCGAATACTAGTTATCTCAATTTTAAGTGTTTTCTTACGTACATTTTATTTCATACTTTTTCTTGTGGAGTGAAAGATTTCCTACATAGTTGTTTCAATAGTCCATTACTTATACTTTTCTCAAATGGGAAGTTGTAATTGTCGCGACGAAAAGCACAGAAATTTCGGTGCCGAGAGATAAGCGCGGCTTGAGTACACAAAGAGCCTGCAGATAAAGATAACAGGCGGATAGTGCTTGCACAAGCAGATAAACATAGCGCTTGAGAACGGTGACTTGCCGGCCCAGATAGGGTTTCACGTAGGGAAGGTTCTAGTGATATCTTGATTGTTGTATACAACATTCGAATTCTTGGTTATTCAGGAAACATCTCGAACTTATCAATGAGATATATAAGAGATTGTGACACGCCAGCGGACAGTTGTAAAACAGTCGCGGGAGAGGTAAGCAGAGAACAGCTGAGAGTGTTGTTGTAACGAGAGCTGATGTTGTAAACTGAACGCTGTTTGTTATTGTCATCAACCTTGGAAGATTGTGTTGTATATGTGATGTAATGTTGTTATGTGAGAATTGAAGAGTGTATTTCTACGGAAATAAGGAACATTTAGAATTTCGGCAAATTAGACTTTTAAATCTACGAACCCACAAAGTCACATTGTTGACGTTTTATCTATTTACCACGTAAAGAGAATTGAGTCTAAAATGCTCTTTAATAATCTGGCCATCGCTTAAAACTACTGTACTTCCATATTCAAATGGTGAATGATAATTTCAATCCTGGCATATAATAAATATGCACAGTTAGTTTCTATGATGTATTTTATTACATTACTATGCTATAAAATTACACATATCTGCCAAATAACGCTGGGAAGAATTAATTGCCTTAGAGCTGCTAGGCTTGTAGCTTGCTCTCACACATGATACGCAATACAGAAGCCAGAATGTACTTACAAGAGACTTACCATCTCATTCTGAGAGACAAATGTGAAGCGTAAATTGTTCAAGTGTGAAAACAACGCATCTGGGCGCCCAAACGAGGCACCAGCTGCAATCCTATATTCCCACACGCTGAATAAACCACACCGAAGAACTAGCAACAGCTCCCATTCCAGTTTCTCTCCTTCAATAGATATTCACTTTGTGCAAAGCTGTCGTCTAAAATGATAAAGCGAATATAAATTTCCTCGATTTAATTTGGTGAGTTTCTATAGCATTGGTTACAGCGTGGAAGTTCCAAACAAGGAAAAAGTTAGTTCAATAAAGGAATAAAGGAAAAATGTATGAACGTTTTCCAAGAGCAATTTTAATTTAATAGTATTCTACTCAGACAACTTAAGGTGATGCATTTCAAAAGATGAAAATTCTGCAATCAGAATTTCTCTAAATTATTTTTATGTAATTAACATAGCTATCACTATGGTCGAATACCTCAGCATATATACAAAGATCAATTCACATCTTAATTATAATTATTATCTTGTATTATCAATCGAGTGCACAGTGTGCGTAGATTGTAGATTTACTGAAAGTAAATTCATGTCCAGTAGTTTGCATTGAACTTTTCCAGGTATAAGGTTTTGTTTGAACTTTCTCCTGCTACATGTAAGTCAATATTCTATGTTCCCCACAATATTATGCGAATTGTGGAAGTTTTATTAGGTATAGTCCATTTCATAAACATATTACTATCGTTTTAGCCTCCCACACTACCTTAACAAGTTTTAGTCTATAAATATTAACAAAAATGTATCTCCTGGTACTTTAATTTTATAACGAGGGCTGTTCAACAAAGAATGATCACACTTTTTTTTTGACAACGTACCTTTACTCATCCTCATAATTTTGACGGTCCTTTTCAAAATGCCCCCGCCCCCCTGAATGCGATGCACTTGTCCCAGCGTTTCTGCCAGTCTTCAAAGACATGCTGGAAACCATGTTATGAGAGATCCTTCAAAATCGTCTTCAGCACTGCTTCTGATGATGGAGAATGCCTTCCACGAAGGCGTATCTTCAAGTTAGGAAATAGAAAAAAAAAGTGCATTATAATAGCATTAAATAGCATCATCGTGGTGCAGCATCCAGCCCACTTCATGGAAATGTGGTCTTTTGCGCTTGATATGGACTTGCAATGTTTTCGGGACATCGCTGTAATATTGTCCTGTTACTGATGTGTGTGCAGGTACAACATGCTGATAAACAATTCCTTGACTATCAAAGAATGAGATTACCATAACTTTCCCTGCAGAAGCAACCACTTTTGCCTTTTGGGGGGTTGGTGATGAAGGAGATTTCCACGCTGAGCTTTGCTGTTTGCTCTCAGGATTAAAATGATGTAGCTAAGTTTCATCAGCAGTGATTACGTTTGAAAGAAACTCCGGAGCTTCCTCTAGCATCAACTTTAACTGCATGTTACTTCCATTGCATCAGTCGGCGATACTGAACATGTCTGAACTTTCCTGGTTCTCACAGGCGGGAACCAGGAGTATCGACAATGAAACTACTACGGCATGTTTGTTTCACATTAAGCTAACAGAGTATAATAAGAATGAATTTCACTGACCAAAATTATGACCGTAAAAAATAATGATCATCTTTATTGAACGGCCTTCATAGTTGAAGAACCCTCCAAGTTGCGCTGGACAAAATTGTTTCCTTATACACTTAGTATACTTTTACAGACTTGTGGGGAGATTAAAGGAAAAAATGATTAAGAAGGGTAAAGAAAGTAAGAGGAAGAGATAACGAAAATACAGAAGCTTAGTATGGGCTCAAATTAGGGAGCCCAACAACTAAGTAGTCCATAAGCATCAGGTAGCTGACTTTATTTGTACTTAGATTGTGAAGAATTAGTGTGGATTACCATCATCATCATCATCATATCATCATTCTTCTTCTTCTTCTTCTTCTTCTTCTTCTTCTTCTTCTTATTATTATTATTATTATTATTATTATTATTATTATTATTATTATTATTATTATTATTATTATTATTATTATTATTATTATTATTATTATTATTATTATTATTATTATTATTATTATTATTATTATTATTATTATTATTATTATTATTATTATTATTATTATTATTATTATTATTATTATTATTATTATTATTATTATTATTATTATTATTATTATTATTATTATTATTATTATTATTATTATTATTATTATTATTATTATTATTATTATTATTATTATTATTATTATTATTATTATTATTATTATTATTATTATTATTATTATTATTATTATTATTATTATTATTATTATTATTATTATTATTATTATTATTATTATTATTATTATTATTATTATTATTATTATTATTATTATTATTATTATTATTATTATTATTATTATTATTATTATTATTATTATTATTATTATTATTATTATTATTATTATTATTATTATTATTATTATTATTATTATTATTATTATTATTATTATTATTATTATTATTATTATTATTATTATTATTATTCAGTATCATGGCCACGCCATGGCTGAGTGATTAGACCGCTTGGTTCTCACCTAGGCGGCCCGAGTTCGATCCCAGGCGACCGCAAAGAGGGATTCGTGGTGGACAACATGGCTTTGGGGTGGGTTTTCTCCGGGTCATCCGGTTTCCCCACCATCATTCAACCAGTTGCTCCATCAATCATTTATCTCAGGCTGACCCGTCAACCCTGATTTCATCTCAGGTCAGATGCTTCGGCTCGCTCACTCTGAAGGAACCCAAGCGCCTCCTAACGTCGGCATTGACGAGAAAGGGAGAAGAAAAATTCAGTATCATTATTAGTGTTATTATTATCAACTGCTAAGTGAAAATTTCAAAACAACTACTAAAATTATTTATATGCAGTAATATATACATATATATGGGTATTTAGTTTTATACATTTATTAGGTCACTGTAAACATATTTGGACTCACTATAAAAGCTAATTGTTCCAGCCTCTTATGTATTGAATATTCAATCGTACAGTTATGATGTCATAATAACTAACACTGCAATTGTCAAGCTATAATGAGCTCAGAAAAATGAAACAATGACAACTTTAAGAACGTTATGAAATCCATTAGGTGAAGAAAACCATGGAATTTGTGGACATTTTGTGCACATAGGAACTCTTGTGGTTGATTACTTTCTTTTCTGTTATGACAAAATGTAGCTTAACATCAGAATGCGTGTGCATATTGGAGTAACAAAATTCAGCCCTACGCCGAGCAGAATTTCATATTTTGTATGCCAGAAATAGCATAGCTGGCGAAGGAGATTCCAGTTTCTAAGCCATCAGCTACTCACTGGATTGAAGAAACTGTCGCAAAAGTTTGTGTTTCATTTCTGCAGTAGCACTGTAACTGTACCTGGTCTCCTTTTCTCGAAATTTAATCACAGAGCTCCGTGGTGCTCATTTTCCTGTTTGTGAAACCTGGCGTGAGTAGATAACTGAAGCGATATCCGCCCTTTCCCATCGCCTTGGGAATAGTTACGTTTCATTCACTTTCCTCAGTACGGCGACGCCTTTCGTTAAGGCGTCAGCCTCTGTGCAGCACTTGAGGTTAAGATTACTTTGCTTTCATAGTGAAACCAAAATCAAATAAATTATGAAAAGGAAAAGTAAGATATTCTGTTTTACGTCGATACATAAAGAGTAACACATTTTCCATATTATATAAAAGAGACTTGAAATGATTTATATATATATATATATTTGAAGTTTAACGAGAACCTTATATTTTACTTCTCTAAAAAGTGTTTAGATTATTTATTAAATGGCCTGTTTTCAAAATCGTGCTTCTTTAATAATGAAGAACTTGTAAACAAAATCGAATC
Source organism: Mantis religiosa (assembly GCA_030765055.1). Lineage (NCBI taxonomy): Eukaryota > Metazoa > Arthropoda > Insecta > Mantodea > Mantidae > Mantis > Mantis religiosa. The sequence continues at coordinate 130,361,660 of CM060953.1, read as the reverse complement.
TATCACTACCTTGCACTGGATATGGTGTAAAAATGGAAGAGAATTTCAGAGGGATGTTAAGTATGATTGCACAGGGTCATCGTAGTGGAAAGTGGCTAATGTTTACATATTGAATATTCCCAGGCCCTCCCAAAAGTAAAAAAAAAAAAAAAATGTTCGTTAACATGTCAATTTTCAGGATGGTATCCGAACCACCGAAATTTTGCCCTGCAAGAAATTTTGCATGCCAGTAAATCTACTGCTAGGTGTCTATTCTTTTTAATCACACTTAAAATCATCGATGTGAGCGTCCCTCCATGTACTCGTCATTCTGAACTGAATGCCCGGTCGAGAAGACATAGTTCTCTTATTACAGCACATTCACGCCACACACAACCCTCCACCACACCTGTCCTTTCAGTGTTGAAATATGAAATGTAGTGGAGCAGGAAAGTTCCTGTTAAAATAATTAACCTCAAATTTTCCAATTCAGTCTGCAAAGACCTTGCATCCTTATCCAAGTTTAGCGTTATCGGTCACATAGGAATCCAATTGGGACCTTAGAATACCAGCCTCTGTTTTAATCACGTGAGTTATTTTCCATGCATTTTGTTCATGAATCGTGAATTTTATAACACACCTTATTTTCTCCATGTTCTTTTTTCCTTCTTATCTTCACATGAAATTTATAATGAAATCCTAAATGTCTGACCCTAATGGCCATTACTGAGCACACCTCCTGGGAAACAGCTTTCCGTACAAAGCCTCAAACCATTTCACATTATATTGTCTTTCCAATCTACTTCAAACTCTATTTTCCTCCAAATCCGCATTTCAAATGCTTGCACTCGTTTTCCTCGCATCGTCGCAACATCAAGATTTCCCCATTTGCTTTGCTACGCTACATATGAACACTTCCCTACATTCCCTTAAATAATTCTTTCTTCAACTGTTTGACGTTTTAATAACTTTCCTCTGTCTCTACATTTTACTTCTGGTAGTGTACAACCCTCATATCTGAAGATGTCTCCGTTTCATGTACAGTTCGGTGCACAGAAATTTTCCGATGCTGTTGGTATCTTTTGGTGTGTTATTTCATATAATGTTGGTATTACCGTTTTACCATTCGTGTTATACACCAGTCCTGGCTGTGCCAACCTCTTATTGGTTTATATCAAGTCCAATAACACAAGCAATGACTGATGAACACGGAGCGTAGCCTAGGTGCAAGGTGCAAGGGGAGGAATTTAACCTGAGTGTAACGATTGTCAACATCAGCTCTTTGCTGTGTCCTTTGTTCATTGGTTTGATGTCATAACTCTGGGATTCTCATTCGGGAACCGGGGAGGACAAGGGGCGGGATACATGAAACATACAATGTGTTCAATTGGCACTAAATTTCTGCAACAATAAAGTCAATACATATTATAATATTACCCCACTTACAGTAGCGGGGGGCATTGGGTATTCAGGTGACGAAAACATGTTTTTGTATGCTCGGTGTATTTTGTGTAGATTATTTTCTAAAGAAAAAAGATGATTCGAAATAAATATGCGAAATGTGGAGTTCAAGTTGATACACATAATAAAACAGATAAATATGTACCAACTCTCATTCTCAAGAAAACTGCACAAACCTGAGACGGTTCATTATTCGAAAAGGATGGGCAATCTGCTCCTGTCCTCGATAACCGCAGATAAAATAATCAAGGTCCGATGAGATATGCTGTGAATTATAGGTTTCAATGTAGCTTAAACTATCTGGGCTTCTGGTTCACCTCCACCATCACGAAACAAAGGGCAGGCGCACGCCTTCCTATCGCTGAACCGGATGCGTGGTGCCATTCACTTACCAAGCTAAACTCATATCAGAAAGCTTCCGTGCGCCGCACTGTACTGCCCTTCTTTCTTCTCCTCCTCTCATAAATATATGTTGTATCTTCTTTGTATTTGGTTTAACTCTGTATTTTCGCGTTATAAATTAACACTTTATATTAGCATTAACATCATCTGGACTATGGTACGGAGGGGATTCGGCACGGAGCTCCGAAATTAGTCTATTGTATCTATGCCCCCAAGTGGGGCACCCTTTGGAGGAAGTATTAGGCGAGAGAAAGCAGATAGAGGCCGTCCGAAGAAGGCACGACAGTGCAGAGGACAGGATCCCCATAATTTATCAGTTGGAAACTCCCCGGCAGGACATTACAGCTGGTGTCCCAACACGTGCTCCTGAAACGACCCCATAGGCTGGCCCGGAGACTGGAGACCGTTCTAATGGAGGAGTAAGTGTTTACCAGGAGCAAATTATCGTGCCAAGCAACACCGAAACACCCGCCGGCACTTCTACCCTGAAAGAGACCACCAGATGAAAGATGCTGTGAAATGATGATGGAAGTTAAATGGAGAGATAGCAAATGCGGGGCATGTAATTAACCTACCCATCGTTTTCTTGTCGACCCCGGAAAATCCCCGAAAGAAAACCATGGGTCAGGTAGGCTGGCCACGGGAAACGAATCCGGGTCTCCGATTGCGCGCCATAGATGAAATCGCCTGGGCCATCCCGCTCGGTTTACTTTTAGCCACTCACCTATAATAAATGTAAAAATTATTTTACTCCATCTACTTTTCGATATCGGAGTTTCATCGGAATTAGACATTTTGATGTCCCCTGAATCAAAATGTTATAAACAGACATCAGATCTCATACACTTTAGCGATCAATATACGTGCACAGAGGGCGCCGGGGTAGCGCGGTGGTTTCGTTCGCGGCTCCCGTTCTAAGGGTCCCGAGTTCGATTCCCGGCTCTGGGGTTGGCGATTTTAAGTCGGCCCTATCCACGCCTTCACCTCTGTCTAGCACACGTGAAGTATCCCCTATGCCCAACGTGGTTCGGAGTCCACGGTAAAAACTGTAGGTCCTCTCACCTCACCGTCATCTTCACTATCACCCTATCATCGGAGGTAATGGACACCGCCCTCTGGGTGCCTCCACCTGAGAAATGGGTCCGGTCATCGCTTGGTGGGGTGAGGTTACCCCGAAGGCCAAGGTTGCCATGTGGGGAGCGTTAGTAACTAACTAACTATATACGTGCACAGTTACTATACAAGGCCAAGTGAGACATCAACAAACGTCCATGTCAACAAGTATACCGATGCGCTCTGTATACACTCCGGTACAGATACAAATTGTAACCTACGTTACAATATGCCATCCTCTTTAATGCTTTCGATGCGCGAATTAAAGTGAAATACCATGTTCATTCGTAAATTGTCGAACGTAAAAATTTTCTGTGCCTCTCGCTGAAACAATATAAAATTATTGGGAGAACGTTCGTCACATGCCGCTAATGGTGCATACGAGTAGTACAAATCATTTTCATATGTTTGTCCGTGACTTAGTTTATTTCCTATATTACGTAGCACTGAAAATATGTTTGTGTAGAATACCGGACCTTTTTCTTCTTTTTGCTCGTTTGGTAGGTAGTGCATTCTGTATATCGTTAATTTTTGCAGACACCTCCTCCACTGCTTTTATACGGCTCTAAAGTGTTTAATGCTATTGATAATACCCCAAACTTTTGACTTATAAAATGGGGATTGAAACCAATGTTAATAACGCAGTATGTCAAACACCTTGCACTCCCTGGATAACAGATCTACCTCCCAGAGAGCAGTACAGTAGTTGTAATGAAATTAAAGCTACGCGTTGGGAACCGGACTACCCCTGCGTGTTCTTCCCGGAACTGGCGTCAGCAGTTATATACTGCGAGACTCCTAAACTTCATATCTCTTTAAAGCTGTATGGGATCCGATGCCTGGTTATAAGGAATTTGAAATATATGTGGCTTGTATTTTACGAAAGAGATAGAGAGAGTACGAGAACGAAATGTGGAACAACACAAACTTCAGCATCTTTTAAGAATATAGCACTCTTATTTCAAAGAAAATTCTCCATAAACTTTCCTTTACCTATATTTACCTTTTTATAAATCAATATTAATAAAAAGCCCTATTGACAAAACACTTAATAATCCTAGCTGACTAGGAACTGACAAAAGAGTATTTGTAAACATATTCAAAACTACCACCCAATCCAGAGCTATTCGTTTAACATGATTTGGAGCTCGTTAGTTGAGAATCCTTGTATTTTAAAAGGCATATTTATGAATTTTCTTAGCTATTATTAATTAGTTTGATTAAGGTACCATATGTTTAATACAACTACAGAACAAGTAAAATGCACATCTTTAATTTCCTATCTTCAATCTGAATGCAGTTTTATAATTTGTGTAGCTGTTAAAAGTGCACAATTTACTGCACAAAAGTTCTTAATTCAATAAAAGGCAATAATTTTCCAACTATAATTTATTTTTTAAAGTGTTCTATACTGTTTTAAGTTCTGTCTCGACATTTTTTTTCGCTGTGTAATAGACTACTCCATTTTCATGAAATAGCGTTTCGCTTTTTAAAGATTTTGTATCGCGGTAGTTTCTTTTATCCCTGTGTGTACTTGTATACATATAATGAAATCATTTATGGAAAAGTTTATATGGATTACTACTAAATAAATAAAACGCTAGTATTTTCTAATAATATTTTGTACATGAATGGACAGAGAAAGACATTTATTTAAATGCAATGGAACAATACCATTTTTTGACTTTTGATAGATTTTATGTCTGTCATTACTGTTTTATGTTATGCTTTTTGTATTCTAGTTTATGCTACTCTTTGTATTTCACTTAAATTTTTATGTCTTTAGTTTTATTTTTGTACTACATTTTGTATTGTCTTTCGTTACATTTATATTTAAGCCATGTTTGTATAATTATTTTGTATGTAGCTACTGCAGTTGGAGTATTGCTCTGTTGTAGAATAAATAAATAAATGAAGGAATGAAGGACTGAAGGAATGAATTAATGATAAAAGAGGCCCGAGTTTTCAAAGTATCTGAATGTATTAGTGGACTTTTTCCATAGTCATGACATAAACTAGTGCTATAACTTTATTTATTTCTTCAAAAGTAGGTATCAAATATAAAAATCTGTTTAAGAAAATTTTTTCAGTGCTGAAATATTGTGCACATATGAATAGTTATGTCCGAAAAAAATTCTGCATTCTTATCAAAATGTAGTCCTTATAGCACATAAGGCAGTTGGATATTATATATGCATTATACCAACAAATTAGATCCCTTTAGAAATAATTTATAGTTTATTTGAACATGTGAATATAATTTCATTTAAAGTTATAATATTAATTAATGTCAGTTAAGCTGTGTATGTATTTATCGAGTGTACACATTTCCTACGACAACTATTTTGTAAAATGATTTGCAAGACGAAGGAACAGCTCAAATTGAAATACTACTTACTCTAACGATTTCTGCCCACCGTGAAACGTGTGGGATTTGCATTTTCATCAAGCTTCCCGGAATGACCAGCCTGACCGAAAGTTTTATCCTGATTTCCCTTGGTCGCTAGGCGAATGCTAGAGAAGATAAAATGGCCCGCGAATTTTTCTATCTCGCTTTCATCTCTACATTTCATTAATGGTTTCTTCACCATTCACCCAGAACACACACGATCAAAACTTTGCTTATTCTTGGGCTACTGACCTAGGACTTGTGGATGTAAGTTCCATAAAGACGAAGGAAATACATTAAAGAAAACTTCTGAGGGATTTCATACTAAAGAGGGCTCACCTCAATCTTGTCGTTGCAGTCTGTACACAAAGCAATTTGCTTTTGTGAAGAAAAGCCATTATTTACTGCAATGCTATTCCTAGAGAATGTAGCAGAGTGTATGTGCAAGTTCTCCCGGGAATAGCTTGAACAGCTCTTTATTCGTTTCATCTTAGTTGGAAACCAAAGAGAGTCATCTGAAACGTAAAACTGTGCGACATAAATATCCATCAGTGAACAATATTATTATTATTAAATGTCAATCTTGCCACGTACTTATTGTACAGGATTCGACAAAAAAGTCTCATAGGGATTTCTGCTACAAAACGTACATCTTCATATACAATAAACATACTCAGGTATCCTGACTGTGTGTGTGTGTGTGTGTGTGTGTGTGTGTGTGTGTGTGTGTGTGTGTGTGTGAATTGACTAGCGGAAAGTGAGTTAAATACCAAAGTGGTGTTTAATCCACCTAATTCATGTTACATGTAATTTGCTCACATATTCTCTGATTACCCATATTCATTACTTCCATTTGCCTAACATCTTTTCTTGCTGTTCACCGCAGTCACCTGTGCTATTGATCCTTAACCCTAAATAATTTAGCTCAATACTTTCTCTTCCGTTCCTTTCCAGTACATTTTTTTTCCACTTAGTTAATTTTACATCCTTTCTTATAAATCATAATTTTCAAATTCTATTTATTCATTTTTATCCCCCAAACTTTGCGTTATTTACCAATTACTTCAGCAGTTTTGTGTATTTAGACGAACATGAAATATAAGTGTGCAGGAATAGTTCATACAGGAGTATAAAAAGTTATGTGAATGTAATATATCAGAACTTTCTAAGAAAAGTTTATTGAAGTGTCGGTAGCGTGGATGGTAGCGTGTCTGCCTCACGTTCAAGAGGTCCCGAGTTCGAATCTCGGTTAGGGAGTTACCTGGATAAGGTTTTTCTGGGGTTTTCCCTTATCCTGGTAGACGAGACTCATTTGAGCATCATTTCACACATTCCATTCATCGTCCGATATGAATTAACGTTGGAGAACGTAAATTACAAAACAAAACAAAAAAAAAAGTCTTGAGAGTGTAACATCACATTTTTCTCGAATAGGATATACCCAGGTTCAAATCTGACAAACCTCATTTCTCCTGTCTCAATTTTGTTTTTAGTTTTTTCTTTTTCTGCAGGATACGTGATGCTCAGATTTCCCTTCTCAATCCCTATTTTTTCTTACTGTTATATAAATATAATTAAATTTCTTGAACTTTTTTATTAATTTCACTTTTAGTTTTGAAAAATTATACAACCCAAAACTTTAAATCTATTACCTCTGCAATGCTCTTTTTCTAACATTATCCTAAGTCAATTTGCGTGGTATTCAATAAATACGACTGATTAAGAACAGAATAAATTGAGTGGAAAGGTTCTATATTCACCGAATATGTAACTTCATTGGACTGGTGAGTTAGTTTAGCTTTTACGTAATTAATACAGAGCTCTTGAGCTCTTTACTATATATCTGTATGGAGTCATTTAAATGAAAGATAAACATTAATAAAGCGACTTGAAACTTACACAAACCTAGGTGGTATGCTGTCATTCACATTCACAAACGCAAACCTCACAGGCTCTCGCAGGAAGGTCTGAAGCACAGACTATATGGCAGTTTTCGAAATGCCCACTAAAGTACATGTGACAAATCTATATACGAGTATGTGTCAGAAAGAACAAGTAAAAGATATCAGTGAAATCTGGTGTGAAATGGCATAATGTTCACATGATCAGAATCGGTCTGTGATAGGTATATTTGACGTAGACCAAGGTTAAAGTCTGACTTTAATAGCTTAAAGCTATCAATGTTTACTCTCATGTTTATGAATTTTATTGCGAATGGTTCTATTCCAGTATAAAGAATCTAGTTTTTAGGTTTATTACCTAATGCTTAAGCTTAATACTGATTGAGAATAGGTTCTCCTAGCGACAAATGGAATAAGGTACCAAAAGTATAGTCTATATACATGTATTTTTAAATTTCTTATCGCAAAAAATGAAATATGGAAGGCTTTAGAAATATTCTTTTCCTGCTCATAGGAGAACAGAGCTTTACGAAGGCTCGTTTGGTGCCCTCGAAATGTCAGTTTATCCTTGTTACGAGTGTGGTGGTAATGTACATCAGCATCTACTTGAAAATGATTTATATTTGTATGAACATTTGTGGATGTTATGGCTCTCGAAAGGGGACACATTATTATTCGTCTACCTCCATATAACTGTGATCTGAATGCAATTGAGCTGGCGTGGGCAAAACTATGAAATGTTTTCAGAGGTTGCAGCGTTACTTGTGATATCTTCGCTTATCTTACACGCTATTTTGCTGAACTGTGTTTTTCAAGGTTGAACACAGTGCAGAAACAAAAGAGCGTTAGCTCTCCCTTCTTCCGCTCTGCCCGCACCACACCATAAATTCAGCGTTCAACTTATCTTGTGCGTAGTTGTACTACATATCAAATAATCTAGATGTTTCAATTCATATTTCTAAGAGTGCTTAAATTTATATTCCACCTTACCTTACCGTTTTGATTTTCATATTATGAATCAATTCTGCATATAAAACGTAAGTTACTTTCTCTTTAATATTATACCCTGTGTTATCTCTGGCGGGATGACAACGTCAGATGTTTGGCATCACCAACTTGCAAAAATTTACAAAAATTTGGATTCTTTGCAGTGATTCATTTTAGTGCTTAAGTATTATACGTAGCAGAGAAATTAAAAGTGAATTACCGTCCGTTTAAAAAGGCATAATTAGTGATTCATTCAGACAAATAAAGAAATGTCTCTGAAAATTTTCAATCCACTCAGAAATATATTTTAATGAATTCATTGGTTTATCGAATTTTCATTTTTTGTGCGGTATAATTTTATCTAGTTCTTACGGTTTACGAATTAGCTAAGCGTAAACCAGAATGAAGGGAATTTTTTAGGACTTTCCCAGAAAATCCAAGATGCCCATTTCATTTGTAATGATAATAGGAGTATCTTAAATATATGGTGTTTCAATTAAAATCATTAGAACCAGTTTTAAGAAAATCAATGTTTTCGATATGTCCCATTAAAAGGTAGGTCTAGGCTAATGCGCATTTTCTTCAAAATCTTCGTGCTGGTGTTTAACTGACTCTTCATTTGAGTTACACACACACCACGAACCTTTCTCTAAAACCTACTTTAGATTTAAGATCGTATACTTCCGATGAAATCTCAGTGTAGAATTTCTGAATGGAATTCAATACTTCCCCTATTTATTTCCTATGTGTTTCCCATGACCGCTTGGCTCTCACCAAGGCGACGCGGGTTCGATTCCAAGCGACCGCAAAGTGAGATTTGTGGTGGACAGTGTGGTGCTGGGACGGGTTTTCTCCTGGTCCTCCGATTTCCCCTGCCAGCATTCCACCAATTGCTCCATCATCATCTTTCCTTCACCTTCACATCAGGCATTGAGCTGATCATCTATCCTGGTTCTCTATCAAATCCAAAGCTTGATGCCTCAGGCCCAACCTTAAAAGGGATAGAGGAACAAGAACGCCCTAACACTACGATAGTGGTACAATGAGGGAAGTTAAAGAAGAAGGAGAAGAAGAAGAAGAAGAAGAAGAAGAAGAAGAAGAAGAAGAAGAAGAAGAAGAAGAAGAAGAAGACGAAGACGAAGTGTTTCCCATGAGACGTCTGTATCACACTTTTGGTGGATTGGAATCCTTGCCTACCTACTAAGTGGTGGTGGTGGTGGCGGTGGTGGTGGCGGCGGTGGTGGCGGCGGTGGTGGCGGCGGCAGTGGGGGTGGCGGCGGCTGCGGCGGTGGTGGCGGTGGTGGTGGTGGTGATGGTGGCGGTGGCGGCGGTGGCGGTGGCGGTGGTGGTGGTGGCGGTGGCGGTGGCGGTGGCGGTGGTGGTGGCAGTGGCGGCTGCAGTGGCGGCGGCGGTGGTGGCGGTGGCAGTGGCGGTGGCGGCGTCGGCGGCGGCGGTGGTGGTGGTGGTGGTGGTGGTGGTGGTGGTGGAGGTGGTGGTGGTGGTGGTGGTGGCGGTGGCAGTGGCGGCTGCAGTGGCGGCGGCGGTGGTGGCTGTGGCAGTGGCGGTGGCGGCGTCGGCGGCGGCGGTGGTGGTGGTGGTGGTGGTGGTGGTGGTGGTGGTGGTGGTGGTGGAGGTGGTGGTGGTGGTGGTGGTGGTGGTGGCGGTGGCGGTGGCGGTGGCGGTGGCGGTGGCGGTGGCGGTGGCGGTGGCGGTGGCGGTGGCGGTGGCGGTGGCGGTGGCGGTGGCGGTGGCGGTGGCGGTGGCGGTGGCGGTGGCGGTGGCGGTGGTGGTGGTGGTGGTGGTGGTGGTGGTGGTGGTGGTGGTGGTGGTGGTGGTGGTGGTGGTGGTGGTTGGCACTACAGGCCATGTAGGTCCTTGTCATCGCTAACCACCCTCTTCCATTCTACTCGGTCCTCTGCTGTTCTTCGCCAGCCTTTAACCTCCAACACTCAGGTCATCTTCTTCATCATGTACCCAACCTTTCCTGGGTCTTCCTCTTCTCCTTCTGCCATCAAGCTTTCCTATGAATATCTTCTTAAGGGTATGTATGACTGAAATTTTCAAATTCTGAACTAATAATGCTAGCTTTTTCAAATTTACACCATAGGTGTAGTATAATGTAAACATGTAAAAACCTTAATTTAAACCATTTTTCTCCAACAGTTTAGAAATTATGATAAATTATGTATGTTTTTTGTTACGTCACTAAAAAAGTCCCTTGCGACAAAATATTTTGAATTTTGGTATAATATTTTAACCCTATGTTCATAATACACATACTTTTTGAAATTGCTCTGGGATTTTCTCTGTCTCCTTTAGTTTAGGTCACAAAAATTTTTTAATTTACAAATATTCTTTTTTTGTCTAAAAAACTGTAAGTTTTTTGTTTGAAAATTAAAAATATATGCTTATATACATTTCGCAATAAAACCTAGGGCAATTTCCATTCCTCATGATATTCTGAACCTGTGTAGGAAATTTCATGAATGTAGTACAAAAACTGCATCGCAAGGAGCATTTTACAGGAAGAAAAATGCTGAAAATATGAACATTGAGAAAACAGCGATTAAAGATTTGATTGCATAACTCACATTAAAATCCACCAGGAATATAGGTTGGACCCTGAGATTTCTTTTTCCTCTCCTCTGTTGCTGCTTTTTCCACCTTTTTCTTCTTTAGATGTTGCTTTTCTCTGCACAACTTCGCTTCTTGCTTTGCAGGATACGAGTCTGATCTCGCTGCACTGAAGTTTTCCTTGCTGAGTCTACTACACTTTCACCTCTGATATTTTGCTGCAGCTCCAATGACTTAAGACTACACATGTTAAACTCACTGATGCTTTTAATAACAGCAAGATCCAATTTTTGTTTTGATATGAAAACTTCCTTTGGGCACTTATTCCATATGACATGATGCAAAGATTCATTGGCATTCTGTGTTTTTCCTGTTTTGCACCTCTCTAGTAATATTGTAGAAGCCAGCCTCTGATATATTGGCAACATTTTAGGAACTATTTTGTCTGAAAGCCTTATTTTTCTTTTCTTGAATTGAAAATTTAAGAACGGAAAACAGACAAAGAATGTGGATGTATGCAAAAGAGGGCGTGACTCTGACAGAGTTTAAAGGCCACCGACATTTAAATAAGCATTTAAAAATGGCGTTCGGAAGCAAATTATGCATTTTTCACATTAGGGAATGTCTAAATTATTTTATAGAATTAAAATAAAAAAAAGTCGTTATTTTCACGATTTTCATGAAATTTCAGTCATACATACCCTTAACTACACTGGTTTCCGCCATTCTCTGCATATGGCCAATCCACTTCATTCTTCTTTGTTTAATTTTCACTACTGTATTTGGTTGTCCAAATAGGCACTGTAGTTCCAAGTTAGTCCGCATCCTCCATCCGTCCAAGCCCCTTATCGCTCCAAATATATTTCTCAGGATCTTCTTTTCCCATCGTAATAACCACTGTTGTTCTCTGGTTGTCTACAATCAACTTTCTGAACCATACATTATTATTGGTCTCAGTGCAGTTGTATATATTTTAATTTTAGTATTCCTACTGACGATCCTTGATTTAAACATATTCTGCAAGGCATAAGAGCATCTGTTCCCACTTGCCAAGGGCATGGTAGAAAGTGCAAGAATGTGAGTGTGACTTTACTGCTTACTCTATACAATCACGAGTGAATGTCGTACTCTGATATAGTTAAACATTTTATTATATTTAACTACAGTTAAAGAACTTGTTACATATATTTGCCAAATGAGGACATTTGACTCCTTTATTTTAACATATTTCTTTTACAGAAGCAAAATTGATCAATCCAGGTACTTCTATTATAACCTTTTGAACTACGATGCGTGGAAAATAAACGAGATAACGAAAGGTTAAACTGAGTTTGAAAGAGGATTAAATTACTGTGCCTATATAAGCTTTTTAGTTCCTTGAAAATAAAATAAATGTTAATTCTAGCTCGCCATCAAATAAAAGAAAAGGGCTGAACACCGGAAGAGGAGTGGAAACAAATCCTGTTATGTATGTACACACGTTTCAGAGAAGGGACCGTGGAAGGATAAAAAGACACGTAAGTACACGTTTTCACCAGCGTAAAGTGCGTGAAAAAAAAAAGGTAACAGGAATAAATGTATCTTATTCCTTGAGCCGTGGTATATTTTTCAGTCATAATGTCTGTAAATCTTTATGTGGTTTACTTTGGTACATGAGTGCCCGCATTTTCTGAAGCATGGGACCGTAACAAATAAGCTAAAGCAAAGTTAGTAAAAACGCTCTTGTTCACTCTATCATGAATATGCAACAGTGGTGACAGTAGCCAGCACAAGTCCTCTTTTCGTTGTCTCAGGTGCGGGTTTCTTCTATGTGAAGCTCGCCGAATTAGAATTTCCAATTATTTGTAACATTACTAAAAGATGAGAAGTAATCAAAATCGCCTAACTGTGGTTTTTAAGAACAAGATGGAAGAGACAAATAAAAATGTTATAACAACGAAACAATGTTGAGCTTAATTTCGCATGAAATTTATTCTTGTAACTGATCATATTAATGAAATGAAATGAAATGTGTAGTGTTTAAGGCCCGCTTTTACTACATACGGCACCGCAGGCGGTGACACTGATGATTCATGAGATGAAGATGGAGCACCGGTGGAATGAGATGGCGGGGGAAACCGGAGGTCCCAGAGAAAACCCGCCCCAACGCCGTGTTGTCCATCACAAATCTCACTATGCGGTCGCCTGGGATCGAACCCAGGCCGCCTTGGTGAGAGCCAAGCAGTCTAACCACTGAACCACGGCGTGGCCACATATTAATGTACTGCTGTGGCGTTTAGCTATTCTTAATCTCACTACAGAAATACTCATTGAACTTAAAAGTTTATTTTTGTAAAACCAATTTAAAATGTCACAATTACTTAAGGTCTTTATTCGTAGAAGAATTCCAGGTGTATCTAATTAAAATCATAGGCAGAAGTTCATACTGTTGAGTTAATTAAATAGTTCATATTTCTATTTTTACAGAACCAGATTAATATTACTAAGCCAATTCATAACTACAGTTTATTTTATACTGAAGTAACGTTGATTACCAAAGCTGTGTAATACATCATAACATTTAACCTCTGGTAAGATGTGTAAGCAGGAAATATGGAGAAGTCTAGAAAATATGAAATCATTACAATTTTACAAGAAAATAAAAAATGGGGACGAGAAGCATATGTAGATTACTGCAGTAGGCAAGAGAGAGTAGGGTTAGCTTGGATGAGAACAGGAACAATGTTTCTAAGAGGGATAAGAGTTAGAGAAAAGGGAATTTGTGAATTGTGTGGGGGGAAAGAAAGTATAGAACACTATGTAACAGAATGCGAGAAAGTTGCAATGTGGACAAAAAGGTTTGGGAGAAAAATTGGGAGAAAGTAGAGAAGAGGATGGTAGCTATGAAAATGTTAACGGGGAGGCAGAAAAAGAAGGTAAGAAGTATTGGTGAGTTCTTGCAGAAAGTAAAAGAAAAATTGGCCGGAAATGTAAAGAATATAAGAAAGGAAGATGAGGGGGAAGAATGTGACTAATTAAGTAATAAGGAAGCATGGAAGTTAAGAGCTACCTGGCAGAGCGGAAGACCAGGGTGTCATGGAAGCCAAGTTAGCAACAAGGTAAAGACAAATAAATGTAGCCAAAAGTTGTAAACTGTAAAATTTTGGAATATGCACAGTAGAATCTAATCTTGAAAAAGCTTAACAAATAGAGGATATAAATGCAAACAGAGAGCTGAAATAAACTCATGCTGAGCTGCTGGCTAATATGAAACCTTAGATAAATAACATAAAGTTAAAGCTCGTTTTCAAATAGGTCAAACACCTTTTTGTAGGCCCATAAAAGAGAGATTGACATTACAACCAAAAGGCTCAACAAGCTTACCGTCACATTACACTATCACTTTGCCTTGTCGCTGTCAAATTTCCAGAGGGGACAGCACGAGAAAGGGCAACGGTCTAATGAGATGAGATCGAATCACAAAGTTACACTTATGAAATTTAGAAGATAGAAAGGATTGCCATAGAGGGAAAAAAATCAGTACTCGGGCACCTGTAGAAGAGAACACTCCAGCAAACCAGCTGAGTGCCAACATAAAAATAACACATACATTGCGAAACGAGGGTCACTTGATAAATCTGGTAACCAACCGATGGCGTTCGATGCCTTCCAGTAATATAGAAAAGAATACAAATCAGCAGATATCGGATCCCGTACACCTTAGCAATCAATGTACGCGCACAGGTACTACCCAAGGTCAAGCACGACATCAACAAACGTCTGTGTCAACAAGTATACCGAAGCGCTGTGTGTGTACACTCCGGTACGGATACAAAGTGTAAACTACGTTACAATAATATGCCTTCCTCCTCATTGATTTCGTTATGGAAATTACAGTGAACAACCATGTTCATTCGTAAATTTTCGAACGTGAATTTTCTGCGTCTCTTACTGAAACAATATAAAAATATTTGGAGAAAATTCGTTCAATGTCACATGACGTTAATGATGCATATGAGCAGTACAAATCATTCTCATATGTTTTTCCGAGACTTAGTTTATTTCTTATATTACGCAACATTGAAAGTCCAGTATTTTTGTGTAGAATGCTGGACAATTTATTTTTTGTTCGTTTGGTAGGTGGTGCATTCTCTATATTACTGCTTTTAGACAGCTCGAAAGTACATTCTTCAAGCTGTTTAATGGTTGTTGATAATACCCAAAACTTTTAGTTTATCAAATGGAAATTGTCCAATAATTGTTGCGAAAGTAATGCTATTAACACAATATGTCCAACACCTTGTACACCCTGGAAGGCAGATCTACCAACTTGGCGAGCTGTAGTTATCACGAAACTAAAGCTACGCGTAGCGAATCGGACTATCCCTACGTATTGTCCTCGAGACTGACCTCAGCAGTTATATATTTCGAGAATCGTAAACTTCATATCCTTTAAAGGTGTTTGGGCTCCGATGTTTGCAAATCAGTTACTCAGACAATATAAGCGCAAGAAAAAATATGGGAATGTACTTCTAACAACTATTTAATATATTACTTACGGAATAATTTCTATTAATGGTCATCTTATTTAAGTATTGTCAGATATCAATACTCCAACAAAAGCATTGCTTCAGACACTATTAAACAAATGCTGAGAATTCCCATATTATTTAAAAAAAATAAAAATTCTCTCCGACTAAGGAAGTAAGGAACAGTTCCAGTTAGAAAATAGAGAATAATTTTTTAAAAATACAAATGCAAATTGATAGCAAAATTTATGTCTAGTGTTTAGTTAACTCTATATTTCTACTTTCCAGGAATTAAATGTTGCAGAACTTCTAAATAAAGTTGTATTCAGATTCTTCTAAAGAATTAAGGGAATTGGAAGGAAAACAGTAATACAATCTCATTGCTTAAATGCTTGAAGAAAGCATTGGATCAGAAATAAGAGCAAATTGTACCATAATACATATAGAAAGACGTAACTTACGCTATACTACACGCTTTGTATCAACATTTATTCAAATTATGCATGCGATTCCATTTATTTGGTTTTCTCAAGATACACTGTGGTAAGTCGTGACCTAGTTTCATCCTCCTGCTTCTAAGGTTATCTCAAGAGATTTAAGCCCTAAAGCTAGACACGAAACATACGAGTATGTCTGGGCAAGGTTTAACTTCGCCACATTATAGGAACTGAATCAGAATCGTGCTTTCACACAGTAAAGCAAAGAAACCTTCAAGTAATCAGGTCAAATACAGTAAATTCGGTCACAGTAATCAACACAATACTCTCACTATAGCGGTCATTTGCAATTAGTGATTTATTGTCCGTCATTTTCAGTTTAGGGCATTCATTGCAGACTAACAAATTGCTGCAATTATGATGTTCAAAATATATTTGTAGATATAAATGCTGAGCATTTTAAGTTAACAAAGATGATGACTTTAAATCTCTGTGTTAAGTGCCCCACCATATATTTTTCTCTTGGCTTTTATTAAGATATTCGATTAATAGTTGAGGTTCCTAACCTGTGACTATTACTGATTGCAGGTTTAAGTGAGTGAACGCTAGGTAACCGTGCAGATCTGTTTTTGCTATGGCTGGCAACCTTTTTGTACATTAGATCTAAAAAAAGAAGAAAGAAAACAGAAAACAAATTTGTTGTAATTTTCCTGGGTCTGGTTTACGCATGCATAGTAAAATCTAAATTGTATTACCTTAGTATAACAGTATTTTGTGATTAATATAGATTGTTTCAACAGCATCGTAATATAAAGAATTATTTGAGAAACATAAAAGAGCATACCTGTACTAACACATTAGTATATGTCGTTTAAATTAGAGCACAGCAACTGCACAAGGCTCTAAGGAGCTGCAGCCCTAATGAGCTTCTCGGGTGCTATTCCCAGCGCAGTAGGAGGCTTTTTCCTAGGGCTTTTCAGTCTTTTCATTCATTGTCATTCATTCAAATATCTATGTATTTCTAAACATTCAGCTGCATGTGTAAGGTTATGTCGTTAGTTTAACTATTATGCGTTTGAAAACATTTGGTGCATTTCGTATATTAAAAAAAGTATTTGCAATTGATATACATCTTTGGTGATACATAGTTCCAAAACAATTGGGTCATTTCAGATTATTAGGTTGTAAGGAGTTTAACACTCAGTTCAGTTTATTAATTTAATGGAAAAATAAGTTTGCATATTCATTAACATTTTGGTAAGTTTTCACTGCATTGAAATATCAGCAACAAATATGTTATTGTCTTGCTTTGGACATGTGGAAGAAAGAATGGCATACACATTTGATTTATTTCTAATAGATGTCTTACGATTGGGACTTAACACTGAATATGTGGAGATTAGCATTATCAGCAAGTGTTAAAACAAACTGTGTGTTGTACTTGCATTTCTTTCCTATCCTTCCTTCATCTAATTCCTTACCAGCTTATTCCTCTATCTTAATATTAATGGCGATAAGCATTTTTAAAATTTGTTTTAATTCGCATCTAGGTTAACGATAATTGGAGACTAAAATAAGCTTAAGCAATAATTAGTTTTTTTAAGAATTAGTAGCAGATGATGGCTTTGAAATTATTTTCCCTTTGTATGGCCAAGGCACAAAAAGGCACTGCCTATTTGAGGAAAGTATAATTATTTGAAACTTTAAAACAATAACAAAACATATCCCGGAAATTTTTGGTTTCACAGAAGAAAAGAAACGAACAAAAAACGAAAGGAAATAAAGAAGGAAGTTAAGAACTTTTGTTCTATAACGACATTTAGATCTGTTATTTAGTAAGCTTATGTATATCGCTTACGATTTAGCAATTATGGAGAAGCTTTAAGAACGAAGAAGATTTCAGATATTACTCCAAGAAACGTCTTATTCCTCATGAAGATAGCTCAAGCATATGTACTTTTAAAAAGTCGTTAAATGCTATATTTGACCATATTAAAGGTTTTGGAAAAATGTTTGCATTTAAAAGGTAATCCGAGATAGGAGATTTTCTTGAACAGTTTCGTGTCACGCTCTTGGAAGACAGAAAGCTTATATACGCAGTATCCTGCTTATCTGACTTTTTTCCTTTTAAATTATCCTGTTTAGACACTCTGACACAGATCATGTTATAACTTGCCATTTGGATGGAGGACACCCTAACATGTATTTTCCTTTTCCCTTAATTTACCTTTTCTACCTATTATGTAGAAGGTAGAGAAAGTAAAAAGTACCATATACTCTTGAAATTGTGCTTCTGCTAGAAAATTGTTACCGAGCACAAGTGTCATATAAAATAAAGCCATAGAGCTATTTTCATTAGGTTGATAATTTTTCTATTTTCCCACACCACTTCCTTTATTTCTCGAAGATACTACTCCTACTAGATAATAATATTTCAACACCTCATTCTCGGCATCGCTACTTTAATAACGTAGCGTTCCGCTGTGTTAAAGCATTTCACGATATTAAATTTCACAGACTTTGCTGTTACTCGCTATGTAACAAATTTATAATTTAAAAAAGCCCTGTAATGTCACAGAAAAAGAAACTGAAATATATTACACTAATCACACGTTTGAGATTCTCAGTTAATTTCTATAGTGTCTTATTGGACTTCTCATTTTAATGCAGAATTATAAATGATAGCGATCACTACACCTTGTCTGAATTGGCGCTTAAAATAGGCAGGCAAATATACACCACAAGTTCAAAATAGGCACCATCAATAACAAGAACCAAGGACGAACATTTCCTTTTTATCTATCTATCCATACATCCACTTACGAATCTGTCTATACATCCACCTACGCATCCATCCACCCATCTATGCATCCATCCATCTACGCACCCATCCATCCATCAACGTATACATCCATCCATCAAGGCATCCATCCATCTACGCATCCATCCATCTACCCATCTATCTACGCATCCATCGACGCATCCATCCATCTACGCATCGATTTATCTACGCATCGATTTATCTACGCACGCTCTAGCCATCCATCTACGCACCCATCCATCCATCTACGCATCCATCCATCTACGCATCGATTTATCTACGCACGCATCTAGCCATCCATCTACGCATCCATCCATCCATCTACGCAACCATCTACGCATCCATCCATCCATCTTCGCTTCCATCCGTCTACGCACCCATCCGTCCATCCATCTACGCATACATCCATACATCTGCCCATCCATCCATCCATCCATCCATCCATCCAGGTATGCATCCATTCACCTAACTACGCATTCATTCATCTGCGCATCCATCTACGCACCCATCCATCTATGCACCAATCCATCCATCCATCTATGCATCCATCCATACACTCACGCACCCACCCACCCACCCTCCCACCCGTATGTCCGTCCGTACGCCCATCCATCCATCTAACTACGCATCAATCCATCCATCTATGTACGCATCCATCCGTCTACACAATCATCCGTCCATCCATCTACGCATACATCCATACATCTGCCCATCCATCCATCTACGCATCCATTCATCCAACTACGCATCCCTCCATCCAACTATGCAACCGTCCCTCCATCTACACATACATCCATCCATCTACGCATACATCCATACATCTGCCCATCCGTCCTTCCATCCATCCATCTACGCATCCATCTACGCACCTATCC
The DNA here is from genome assembly GCA_030765055.1 of Mantis religiosa. Taxonomy (NCBI): domain Eukaryota; kingdom Metazoa; phylum Arthropoda; class Insecta; order Mantodea; family Mantidae; genus Mantis; species Mantis religiosa. Next base: position 130,342,213 of record CM060953.1, on the reverse strand, counting down.
ATCTATACACCCATCCATCTATGCACTCATCCATGCATTCATCTATGCATCCATCCATCCACTCACGCACCCATCCAGCCACCCGTCCGTCCGTTCGTTCATCCATCCATCCGTCTAGCCATCCATCTATCCATCCTTCCATTTATCCATTTATTTAACGCGTTTTCACATGATGGAATAGTATAGGGACGTTAAATATTGAGTGGACATCTTTGATACCTGATATATTTAGTTGACTAAAACCCAACACTCCCTTAATACTATAAAACGTAAATATTATTTATCCAATGTTGTATTATTCTTTTAATGTGTATTTTTACGCTAACTATATTATCAGTTTAAGTAATTTCTCTCTTTCCACGTTGGTTTGTACTTATTAGTCTGTTGTGTATTATTGCCAAGCAAGTTGCTGTTACGTTTGTAATTAAGGAAGTTCAGTGTATTGAGATCACTAATGTGATTTCATAAAAAAAGTAGTCCTAGTAAAGAACAAAGCTATTGTTTAATAGTTAAAACGGTCGATTTCCCAATTGGAAATGTATGATTTCCTTTAAAAAGTCATTTATCTTACGCTGCAAAGAAGGCCCTGTTTTAAATATAACCCAAACTATCCTTAGCATTTATAACCCACCTACATTCTTTGTACCGCTTGATAAGGCTCACCTTCGACAGGGCCAGGCACGTTTCCAAGTGATCATCGGCTCCTACCAGGGCTTTTGCCCATACGATTCTCCATCAACTGACTCAGCATTGAAGGACATGGAGAGACGAATAGAGCATGTGCAGTTTGTGAAGATTCCTCCCTGGCGTCGGTTGGAAAGCTCACTGAACTACTCTCCGGTCTCTGTGTTATTATTAACACAGTCCTAACTAGTTTTCAATTATACGGTATACGGTTTCAGAAGGCACATGAGCTGAACCAATGCGTGCACACGGTGCCTGCACTTCTGTCAAGTGATGCGCCAGAGAGCAGAAGTTACGGTACTAGAATGAAGAACGCAACATTTGTCGCGTCACAAACTATCAGAATGTAAACCTATGCAGCAAAGGATTATGATGATAACATTATAAACTGTAACGCTCAATATTTGTACTTATTTACTGAAGATAACGTATACCTATTTTTGAATGCGAGTTGTTGTAAAGGAGTTGCTAGCTCGTCGTCCTCCTCATCTTTCACCTCCCCGTCTTCTTCTTCCACATTCTCACTTAATTCGAAATGAGTTCCTCGAAGATTTATAATTATTATCTCGACCCATCTCCTTTTGTAAATCTTCTTCTTGCAATTTCTCAGACTGCGCAACTCGACTATCCCAGTCTTCTTTTGTGACCCTGTCAAGTGCAGCATGCATAGGCCTTTCAACATCCGCGAGACGAAAAGTGATGTTTTCTTTAGCAACTTCCCCCTTTTTGTTAGCCTAAATTAATTCTATCGGGTTATACTGGCACTCTTAAGGAGATAAACGAGAAATTTGATAGCAGTTTTCTAATGCAATTTGATCTAGCTGGTACCTATTTTCTTGGGGTTTATGTTGATTTACTTTTTGTAATAGTTCTGGTTTCAGAAGGCTGTAATGATATTTTATTGTGCCAGCCGGTCCTAAATATCTGCTTTCAGAAGGAAATAACGATATTTTATTATAAGTCAGCTGATCCTCAATATCTTTTGCTTTTTTTCTTTTTTAATTAGTAGAGGGAGGTTTATCTAAGCGTTTAGAATGGCACCTTGCATTATCCATGATGATGATTCGCTTCTCTTCTAAAAAATTTATAAATTTGTTTGTGAACCAATCTGTATAGAAATCTATTCATTTCAGAATGGTAGACAACATTTTTTTACCTGCTCTGGAACGGAAAAGGCCTCTTGCTTTCAGAAATAAATCCTGTTTGTAAATTTAAGTCTGTTCCCTTTCCCTACGGGTATCATGAGGCCACCTCTTCCCGTCGAATCTTGCCATATGTTTTGTTTGCAATCATTCTGATTTACCTACGTCTCCATCAGTATAAAAAATGTGGCGCGAATCTTCAGATACCCTATGCATGTGCATAGTTCTTAAAAGCTGAATTCTTGCGACAACTATAGCACTTCTTTCGAGCAATAATTTACGGCCATCATTAGTTTTTCTGTATTTGAAGCCCAAATTCTTAAGCATTAATCCCATTGAAGTAGAGGAACCTATATAGTGTATTTTCTGCTTCATAACATAAACCAGCATTTCAATAGTGGGGAATTCGCCATTATCATGCCTTTCTTATATTGTGCAGCAAAGTACGCCTCTTTTAATACTGTCTAAATTGGAAAGGTTTTTTTGTTTTCTGACATGATTTCCTGGAGATTTAAATAAAGGTTCAACCATTTCTGGGCTAGAAGTTTGGCCCTTTTCACAATACGCGACACAGTATGCACACTCACAATGCACGCCCTAGCTGCGAGATTCCGGCTTTGTGATAAATTGATCCGGTCACGTACTTCCTCAGATGACAGTTCCTTAAAAATACTGTACACTTCAAAAATAATATTTCTGGCCTGAGAGCGGAGTGCTTTACCTGCGCCACTGATACCAGGCTTTGAAATTGGCATTGTTGACACTTCACTAAACGCAATGTAAACATATGAATTTTATGCTTATTACCACAGTTACACAAAGCACCTAACACGCAATGTGCCTTACGGATTGGTCTTGAACTTAACTAAACGGTTCACGCGCGACTTCAGTGATCCGTGTTATGAACTAAATGAACGCAATTCCTAACGACACTTCCTAATGTTTTACTGCGTAACTGTAAAAAGGAAAGGAATAAAAGACAGACAAACTTGGAAGTTGCATACATAAGCATAAACACCGGAGTCAGTTGTTTATTCTTGAAGCGATAACTCGAGAACCATACGGTAGAAAAATGGCCTTTGTACAGGTTTCCTCAGAAACTCCTGCCGCATACATCATGGAATATTAGAATGTGATTTTCCAATAATAGTTTTGGGTGCATGTAAAAGATAATCTCTGTTGCTCACACTTGTGCTGTGCGTTCCGAACTAGGCAACGCTGCACGACTATGATATCACAGTCGCTTTAGGCGAGTCCTCTCGAGCTCCGTCTCATGTGCCTTCTAATACCGTACGCCTTGTAGTAGGCGGGTTTGATTGCGTTAAATCGGAAACGTTTGTCATCCCTCCAAGCTTCCGTTTGTCGATGTTACCCCATACTCCCAGCAGTCACGTTCAAAGCACAAAGGCTACATTGACCCATGTGTTGTGTTCTGCCCCATTTTTAGGGCCCCTTAGTAACATGGGCCTTTATATAACTCGTATATGTTACTAATCTGTTGGTATTATATTTTACAATTTGAAGCAACTTCATATTTACACTACTTATATTTCTGTTTCCGGGAGAAAGGATAATAATGATATAGCAGTTTTTACGTCATAGGAGTTCAGGATCGCTTATGGACCATACTTTTTTATGGAAGAATCAAGGTGCCATTGCCTAATGTGTGTGGTTTCAAGTGAGATTAAGATTAAAATGGGAACACGTATTTCCGTATGAAGTGCGTCGAATAGAGGTATGCACGAGAAATCTGTCATATAACTGTTAATGTTTTTAAAAGAATAAAATATAAAAAAAATTCTGAAATCAAACTGCAACATCTTTCTCGCTCCAAACGTTAAAATTTAGCTTTAAACCAGAATAATTGTAATTTAAAGGATCAGAATTATTCATTGCTTTCATAGGCCATGTTGGTATTTAGATTATACCAATATGTCTACACATGATTCTTTAAAAAATAAAATTTAAAACAAAGTTTTTAGATTCTTCGTTAATGCAATGGAAGATGTCCCTGGCTAACTCTCTCTATAAGTTCACGTAAATGGTTAAATGACAAAGTTCTCAAGAATATAACGAAATTATTTTTTATTTACAAAAAGTATGTCCAAACCAAGATATCCACGAATCAATGGTATAATGCTTGCAACATGCAAGGCAGTCAGCGTCAATAAACCTGATCTTGGATATGATTAAAACCAGATGTATATGACAGTTCAAGGTGTGATTAGCCGTCTATTTCAGTTTGTAGGTTTTGGAAATCTGTGTTATATGTGAGTTTTACAAGTTCTCTGGTTATCGTTTGCATTCCAGTACAGTGTTCAAAGCGCAATTGGTAGCAGAAAAAAGGGCAAAAATTATTAAAAGTGACAAGCCAAGGACAATAATAAGAGTATTTCATTAGAGGGAAAGAACCCGGATGGAGTGACTCGTTCGCTGTTGATGAATTTCATAACTTGACTGGTGTGATTAGGTGTACATTTTGATATTCAGAAAATAATGTAATAAAAATTGTCCATCTCTACTATGCAGAATGGACTATAATGGGCCATACTTACAGACGGAGCAGAAATATCAGTTTGTACGCATTGCTATGGGACGCAAATTACATGAATTTATATTTCAAAATATTCCCCCTACAATTCTGTCCGTGTGAGAAAAGGACACTGATGATGCGAAAATACCTAATTTTAAATGTTCCACATTTTATCGCGTAGTACAGGAAATGCGATTTGATTTTGAAAAGATGAGAAATTATTTTTTTCAATTAACGTCCGCCAAAATTAAATCACATTGTACGATAAATAAAATGGTTGAAATGATGCCCAAATGAAACCAGGGTCCATATAACTTAAAGTTGCTTGAAATTCATCTTTCAGGATAAGGGAACACCCCAGAAAAGGTCTTATCCAGGTAACTCTTCTTAACCGAGATTCAAGCTCAGGACCTCTGGAACTTGAGGGAGACACGCTACTACCTATGCTACAGGGGCGGGTGATGAAATAAATCGCATTATAATTAAGATAAATTATAGTATAGTTTGATGAATTACCTGTTTAGGAAAAATAAAACAATTGAGGAAAGAGGGGAAGAAAATTGTTTACCTTCATGAAACTTGTGTGAATGTACGAGGGTTATTCGTAAAATAAGGTCCGTTACTTTTATAAATTAAATCATCATAGATATTTGCATACCTTTTATTAGATTCCTTACACCTTTCTCTACTTTTCTATATACACAGCTGCCATATTTGCTTAAACATTTGTCATACACGTGTGCCTCCCGTGAGAATAACCAGTCTTCACCACTTCTTTCACCTCGTCGTCTGTACAGAAGAGCTTGCCACCGAGAAACTCCTTTAAGTAGTGAAACAAGTGAAAATCGCTCGGCGCCAGGTCTGGACTATACAGCAGGTGGTCAATCTGTTGCCATCCAAAAGAGCTGATGAGATCTTGGGTTCGCCTGGCATTGTCATGCAGCAACACTGCAGACGTCAGAAGGCCACGTCGCTTAATCTGTATTGCACGTTGGAAATTAGAGTAGCGCAGTAAGCGCCTGCATTGATGGTTGTCTCTCGTTCCATAAACTCCACTAGCAACACTCCCTGTCTATCCCAAAACACGGACGGATGCCATCACTTTCCGGGTTGAGATTGTCTGCCTGGCCTTGACCTTGACTGGTGATGTCGTGTGGCGCCATTCCATCGATTGACGTTTTGAGTCAGGAGTCATGTGAGAAACCTTCGCCTCGTCCCCAGTGACAATGAGTTCCAATAGTTGATCTCCTTCCTCGTGATATCGGCTCAAAAAGCTCAGTGCACAAGCCATTCTGGTCACTTTGTGTTCCTCCGTAAGCAGCCATGGAACCCAACGTGAACATAATTTGCAAAATTGCAAATTTTCATAGACAATTTTGTACAGAGCTGTTCTACCCACATCCGGAAATTCCATTGCTTAAGTGGAAATTGTGAATCGCCGGTTTTCACGGATCTTTTTATCCATGCCATTGACCAAATTTTCTGTGATCACTAATGGCCGGCTTGATCGAGGTTCTTTAAGGACATTGTTGCGTCCGTCTTTGCAGGCTCGAACCCACTTACACACTTTGCTGTCACTCATTGCATTAGGGGCGTACACTTCACTGATCTTTTTTGTGGTAATTTACGTCCTCCAATGTTAAGTCATATCGGACGATGAATGGAATAGGTGAAATGATACTAAAATGAGCCCAGGGTCCTTAGAGCTTAGAGCTACCTGACATTCTCTTTCAGGATAAGGGAAAACCCCGGAAAACCCTTATCCAGGTAACTCACCCTGACCGAGATTCGAACCCCGGACCTCTTGAACGTGTGGCAGAAATGGTACCACCAGGCTACCGAGGCGGGTTTCACTGATCTGTCGATGAATGCCCGCTGCTCAAATGGTCTTTGCCGTCAAAAACCGAATCAAAGACCGTATTTCACAGTCGGCCGGCCGCTCGATTGTTTGAAACAATTTTGAATGTCACTGTTAACAGCACCTGCACCACTACCAATACGATTAGTGTCGTTTACGCGCAAGGCATGCCGGGAGTTGATCCGCATGCGCGTTTCATTGTTCACGCGAAATTAGATGAGCTACGGCGATTCGAACTTTACTTTACGAATAACCTTCGTAGAACAAATTGTGTCAAAAGTTTGGTAAGATAAGACAAAAACCCCTAAAAGAAGCACTTTTGATCTTGTTTCAAATACGAAGCGTTCTGGAGTCCAGCTAATCAGATGCCGCATCACAATCAGCGTTGCCATCTTGTTACCCCACTCCTTTGATATTTCCCTCTCTCTCGCACACATATACAACATGCAGGTCTGCTTGGCGCAGACGTAAGGGTAAGCAAATTATATTTTACAAACTTTTACAATGATGCAGTTGCCAAAATCAAAACTGGAAAAAGCATTTTCGCAAATGATGTATATTTTAAAATACTATAACTATAATTATAGTTTACGAATTACCTGTTTTTCTAATCCAATGGAACTGCCAGTGGCTCATGCATATCGTTCTCAATGTCACTTCCCTTAAGAGACAATTCGTCACTGTCACTGTCTTCATCGTCTGAGTCTTGCATATTATAGTTTCAAAGATCTTGTCACGGGCTATTTGTTTCTTAAAATCGTATTCTTGAAGGTTTTCTGCATGCCTCACGCAGTTTTCCCAGTCCTGTTGTGTTACATTGTCAATTTATTCTTAAACAAGTCGTTTCACGTCCGTCGGTTTAAAAGTATTATTTATTTTTGCAATCCCCCTTTTTATTTGAGCCCACACCAACTCAATTGGATTATATTGGCAGTGGTAAGGCGGTAGGCGTATCACCTCGTGTCCCGTTTCAATTGCTAGTTGATCCAGCTGATACACTTTTTCCGTGTTTTTAAACGGAAGTACTCTTTGCAATATCTAATATTTAGTTTCTGTTTCCAAAAAAAAAAATTGAAGAACGTGTACACCTTAAAAAATGTACCTCAAGCCTGACTTCACAATACCACTCCTTTTGACTCGCCACTAAATTCACCGCAAGAAGCCATTGCACTCTTTAACTCTTATACTCTACTGTTGTGTAAAGAACAACTGAATGATATTGATCTGAACTCTCCTGAGTATATAAACACTTCTTATCCAGCATTCATTCATAAACATAAGCATACAGCATTCCACAAGCTAAAAGGAAATGATGTGTTTGCTCTTTCTCGAATTTATCACCTTTACTTATTCACAGTAATTATTTTATCCGTCATGTCAGCAGTTTAAATTTCAGTTCTGAGTAATTCAAAGTATATGTACACACATACACACCAACCACTTTGAACTCTATCGATTAAATAGAGATTACGAACCATTCATAAACAAAGATATAATGTGGCCAGACACGTTCTGCCAGGGCAGCACGAAATTTATTTCCTCTCGCTCAAATTGGATTATTCAAAGTAATTATTTTATCACGTCATGTCAAACATTTACGTTTCAGTTCTGAGTAATTACAAATATACGTACACGCATACATGCCAACCAATAATGACATTCATACAGTGCTTACGTCACGATTTATTGTTATAATACAGGTAATAACAGTTTATTTATTTGTTTAAAAAAAACTATTTGAGCTAAAAATATGGGGTTTTCATGGTTATGTTAGATACATTACTCTCTACCTTCCACATGGATCAGTTTTGGCAAAATCTGGATTTTTGGCTTAGCGCGAATAGTAGTTCATACAGATTGATTAGGTTGGAGCTCGTCACACAGCTCATAGCAGGAATGCAATACGACAACACCGCAGGACTCCGATTGGTTGCTCACCTAATAGTACTCAAGGACAAACACCTTCCCATTTGAAACGCATAATGTCTTAAATCACGTACAGCTCGCGGACAACGATTTGTAATATTGCAGGCCAGCTTGAACATCTCTTTTGGTGTCGAACCCATGTCCGATTAAGATTACCTTATTAAGTATATTATATTTAAGTTAAACGTAATGTCCTATCAGTTATGTAAGGTAATAAAATGTAAACATAGGCATAAATGAATTTCATTAGGAATTAAGTGAAAAGATTATCATATTTATAACCTCATCAAACGGTAACAGCACAATAATGAACATAATTACCAAATAATAATTAATAATAGTAACAGTAATAGTAATAATTATATTCCGAACGAAAGTGGGGTAATCGTGGCGGCCGAACATGGGTGGTAACTCTGCGCGATTTCTCCAATGAGCGCCATTGTGCCCTCATGACATGAAAGCCATTGTAGTTTAAGAAATAGTGCCTCTCCAGCCTCAAATTGAAACGGAACCTCTTGATTTAAGAGATGCCACTCACCACTGCACCACGGAAAACTGTTTGATCATCTTTGTTTCTAACATATCCCCTTTAGTTTAAAGAAACGTTTAAAGATGCTGAATCCTTTGCACAAGTTCGCTTCTCGTTGCGGTATTTTGCTCTCTCATATCCTTGACTACGCGTTAAATCCGCGTGGGAAGTTTCTGGTTTCCTTACCCTAGAAGCAAAAGCTGCACACTTCTCTACTGCGGTTGTCGAGTGCCAAGTTTATTCGTGTGTGACAAACTTTACTGATTCTATCAACTTTTAAGCCTGCTTACCCTGAACCACATTTTCCAAATACTCTTGGAATGTTTAAGCCTGCATATTTAAAGTAAAGCTTTATTCCTGATTCCAAGTTTCTGTAACTTTTCTTCTTCTTTAGTAAATGACACGACCAAGTGCGGCCATTACTAACGGTTCAAATCTCTCCGAGACCGTCCACCGTGATTGAAGCTTCTTCCAGGTTTCACACAGTCCTAATAACTGGAAAATGCTGGGAAGTAACCTTAAACAGGCTTGGAATGTTACTTTCTCAAATACACTGTTCTACACACAAAATGTTACGGAACTGAGAATAGCAAATGTTCACTGAATTCGAAAAGCCATCGAAATTTCTAGTTTAGCTCTAGTTTTCAAGTTACAGCCATAGCCTGATATTGCATATTTTTCACTAAATATTGGAACTCCACATGTAAATCCTTGGCAGCATGCCATAAATCTCACAACACTGTAATCACGTGAACATCCATTCTCGCTGTACACGTGTTTATCACGTGATTGATAGAATTGTCTCCTGGAAGGGTTTTAAGTTCTTATAAAGTGTTGTACAAAAGTGGTCGTATTCCTCTGGTATTCCGATGTGTTTTCATGATAATTTTGTTGTTTTATGTTATCATCTCACATTCTATTATTTATAGAAGTAGAAAAATGCCTCGGAAATGTGTGAATAATCCAAACAGCTTTTGCTATATATGCGGAGAGGGTACATTTGCATCGAGGAGGCGTTCGATAATACCATATTGTGACTTTGTGGGTTCGTGGAATAAAAAGTCCAATTTCACCACTCAAAAATGTTCTTTATTTCCACCGACTTACAGTTAAACACTTGCCAATTACACAAAATTACGTAATGCACACAATTACGATTCACCAGTTCGTCCGTTATCGTTCCGATGCACGTACACGGCGCTACTTCACTAGCACGTCAAACACTAACTGACTAACTGTCTCTCTGAAACCCTTTTTATAAGAATGTCAGTGTTTTTCTAGAAGTCTCTAATCACCGAACGTTCCAGACCACCGGAGAAGGGGAGAGAAACATCGAAGGACCGGCGACACTACCGCATATCACCCCTCAGTTAGTGACAGGAGACAGATGAGTGGGCGTGGTGTGGCCTCCGGCCCCTTCTCAGCTGTTGCTTGTGGTGCTTCCCGATAACTGGGTGACACTGCTCCCTCCTCAAAGCTGGTCGTCCCGAACAGCACCATCATAGCGGGCTAGACGATCCAGGTGTACCACCAACATCTTCCCTCGGGGAACCTTCTGGATGCGGTAGACCACGTCGTTAATCCTCTTCACCACCCGGTACGGTCCTTGCCATGGCTGCTGGAGCTTCGGGCACCGTCCCTTGGTCCGGGTAGGACGGTACAACCAGACTAGGTCACCTTGCTGGAACCCTTGGCTGTTGGCTTGCCTGTCATACCTGGTCTTCATGCGGTCGCTCGCCTTCTGGATGTTCTGGCGAGCCATCTCGTGCATGTCGTGGAGATGGTCCACCAAGTTCTCCACATACTCGGTCGCTGGCTGTTTCACTTCCGGAGGGCTTCCAAAAGCCAGGTCACAAGGGAGGCGTAACTCTCGGCCGAACATTAAGCTGGCTGGCGTCATCCCAGTTGTGTCGTGTGTAGACGAGCGATAGGCCAGCAAGAACAGTGGCACCTTGACGTCCCAGTCTCGCTGATGGCTGGCCACGACTTTCCTCAGGTGTTCCTCTAAGGTCTTGATGTACCTTTCGACCATGCCATCCGATTGGGGATGTAGAGGCGTAGTGCGAGTCTTGTTCACCCCAAGCCTTTGTAGTGCCTCCTTCATTAGGTTGGACTCAAAGTTGGTACCCTGGTCACTGTGTAGCTCTAACGGCACCCCAAATCGACAGAACACTTGCTCCACGAGGCAGTCTGTGATTGTCTTTGCCTCTTGGTTTGGGATGGCATACACCTCCGGCCACTTGGTGAAGTAGTCCACGACCACCATTAGGTACTTGTTGCCTCGGTCGGAAACTGGGAACGGTCCAGCAATGTCAACGGCGAGCCGTTCGAATGGCGCTCCGACGTTGTACTGCTGCATGCGACCCCGGCTCCTAGTCTGGGGGCCGCGACTCGCCGCGCACACGTGGCACTGACGGCACCATCTCTCAGCATCTGCTCGGAGCCTCAGCCAGTAGTAGCGCTGCCGTAGTTTGTCAATCGTTCGGTTCGCTCCCAGGTGTCCTCCCGAAGTACCGACGTGTACTTCCTCCAGGACTTCCGGGACCTTACTCCGGGGAAGTACCAACTGCTCTCTCTGCGTCTTCCCATCGGGTGATTCCCATACCCGGAACAGCACGCCCTCTCTGATCTTCAACGAGTCCCATTGGGCCCAGTACGACTTGTAGGTGGCGCTCCTTGGTGCGATATCCTCCCAGGTTGGTCTTGTCCCTGCCTCCACTTCCCTCAAGAGTGGCCCCACGTCTGCGTCCGCCAGCTGCTCCCTCCTCAGACCTGCGCTATCCCAGCCTTCAGCAGGCACTGCCACAACTACTCGGACTGCTGCGGCACGCTCCTTCTCTTCCACTCTTGTGCACTGGCCGCACTCTTCTGGACAGGGTCTTCGGGACATGGCGTCTGCGTTACCGTGGCTCTTCCCTCTACGATGTTCCGAGGTGAAGTCGTACTCCTGCAGCCTCTGGACCCAACGTGCTGTCTGGCCTTCCAGGTTCTTAAAGGTCAATAGCCAGGTTAGGGCGGAATGGTCAGTCCTCAGGTGGAATGGCTGACCGTACAGGTACTTGTGGAAGTGCTCCAATGTCTTTACTACCGCCAGTAACTCCCGTCGGGTGACGCAGTAGTTCTTCTCTGCCTTGGATAGCGTCTTGCTGTAATAGGCTATCACCCGCTCATGGCCGTCCTGGATCTGCGACAGGACACCTCCAATGCAATGGTCACTGGCGTCGGTGTCCACAATGAAGGCGCCACCCGGTTGTGGGAAACCCAAAATTGGAGCACTGCACAGGGTCTCCTTTAGGTGCTGGAAAGCGTTTTCGGCGTCCTCTGTCCACACAAATGGCCGGTGTTCCTCTGTCAGGCGGGTGAGTGGTTTTGCGATGTTGGAGAACCCCTTTATGAAGCGGCGGTAATAACTGCACAGCCCCAGGAAACTGCGCAACTCTTTCCTATCCTTTGGGCGAGGCCAATCTCTCACAGCCTGTGTCTTCTCCGGGTCTGTGGCCACTCCGGTTGCTGAGACTATGTGGCCTAAGTAGTTCACTTTCTTGCGGAAGAGCTGGCACTTCTTCGCGTTCAGCTTCAAGTTGGTCGCCTGCAGTCTCTGTAGCACCTTACTCAGATTCTCGAGGTGATCTTCAAAAGTCTTCCCGACGATGATGATGTCGTCCAGGTATAGCAGGCAGGCATCGTAAGTCAGTCCTCTCATCACTGACTCCATGAGGCGTTGGAAGGTAGCTGGTGCGTTGCAGAGGCCAAAGGGCATAACCGTGAACTGCCAAAGACCTTGGCCCGTCGAGAATGCGGTCTTCTCCTTGTCTCTCGGGTCTAGAGCTACCTGCCAGTAGCCCGACTTCAGGTCCAGGGTCGAGAACCACTGTGCACCAGCTAGCGTGTCCAGGGTGTCGTCAATCCGGGGTAGGGGAAAGCAGTCCTTCCGGGTGACAGCGTTCAGCTTTCTGTAGTCTACGCAGAAGCGCAGCTCGCCGTTCTTCTTCGTCACCAAGACTACAGGGGAACACCAAGGGCTGTCGGACTCTTCAATCACTCCCCTGGATCTCATGTCCTCCAGCATGTCTCGTACCGCCCCTTGCTTCGCCAGCGGAACGCGTCTATGTGGTTGCCGAATAGGCCGGGCGTCTCCGGTGTCGATGCGGTGAAGCACTTTGTCCGTGCGGCCGTAGTCACTATCGCCTTGGCTGAAGACGCGCTCGTATCGCCCCAGTAGTTGTCGAACCTGCTCCAGCTGTTCTGCGGTCAGGTGGTCGGCCGCCCTCTCCAGTAAGCCTTCTAGCCGGGGCCCCAGGTGTTGCTTCGGCGCCGGCTCCTGTGTCTTGTCGATTGCTGTTACGCTCACTACGGGCTCGCACGTTCCCAACTCCGTCCCGGCCTGGACGTCGTGATCGGTGTCCGTTGGATTTAGCAGTCTCACTGGCACCTCCTCTCGGCACGGCAGCAATGCCCTGGCTACACACAGTCCGTGTACAGGCGTCTTCTGGTCCAGCATCATGTTCCTGGTTCTCTGGCCCTCAAGTCGCGCCGTCACCACCACCTCGCTCCTCGCGGGAACAACCACGTCTTCGTCCAAGACGACCCTGCACATTCCAAGGCGCTCTTCGGGTTGACGGAGTATAACCTCTTCTCCGTTAAGCCGCAGGACCTTCTTGCCGACGTCGACCGTCGCCTCATGGCTCCTGAGGGCATCCAGTCCCAGGATCACCTCCTCAGCCACCTTCGCGACGAACACCCACAGACGAACGGCACTCCGTCCCAAGTTCAGCTCCAGCAGGGCCTCCTTCTCCACAGGCAAGGTGTCACCCGATGCCGTGACAAGCTGGTATGGCCGGCTTGGCTTCCTTGTCGGCAAACCCTTCGCCACGTCAGGTCTGATGATGGTCACGGCCGCCCCGGTGTCCACCAGCACGCGGCACGGCTTTCCTCTTATCCAACCGTCCGCGATGAGGCTGTCATCCATACGCCGGCTGACGGCGCGCAGTGTCACTCGAGGGGATGGTGGTGATGGCGCCGACGTGCCCCTCTCCACGACGGCCCTTACTCGTTTTCCGGCTGCTCTTCCTGGCGTGGGCAGTCTCTCTGTAGGTGTCCGGGCTGTCCACACCCCCAACACAGGCCACTAGGTGTTCGCCGGCGTCCTTCAGCTGGTCTCCTGTCTCCGGCGTAGCGGACACTCCTCGTTCTCGACGTCGGAATAGATGTTACTTTGGCCGCCTCCATCCTTAATGCCGCTGTCAGCGCCTCGTGTATGGTTTTATATTCGCCGAGCATTAGGCGCTGACGAATCTCCGTGTCCCGTACCCCGTCGACAAAATTGTAGGCGGCTTCCCGGGATACGAACTCCAGTGGCAGGTCAACCAAGGCCTTGCTAGCCAGCTGCTCGATGGCTATGGCGAACTCCTGCAGCGTCTCCCCCGGCTGCTGCGCCCTTGCCTTTAGCTGGCTTCGGTATGCTGCGGCTAAGCGGTGGTTCCCGAAGCGATTCTCCAGGGCCTCCCAGATGTCCTTGGGCGCCGCCATCGTCTTCACCGCGTTTAGCACTTCCGCGGCCCGTCCCTGGAGGCTGGCTATTAACTGTGTGGCCTCCTCCTCCAGTGACCATCCGTTGTGCCTGGCCACTGTGTCGAACTGGCGGCGGAAGACCTCAAACGTTGACGCGCCGTCATACTTGGGAGGTTTGACGCGCGCAGATGTTGTGTCGCGTCCCGGCGCGTCGGCCTTCAAATCCTTCAGCTTCCTGCCGACGACGTCCTCCACCATGGCGTTCAGGGACTTCGCGCTGCTGTCGGCTTTCCCTTCCAGGTCGTTAACGCGGCTCGCCAGGTCCTCGACGCGCTCGTCCACTTGGCCCATCCGCTTGCCCAGCTCCGTCACGTCATCCCTCACGCCGGCCAACTGTTCTTGAAATTTGGCGGCGAGAGCCTCGTTCGCCACCTTCATTTCCGTGGTCAGTTCGGCCATCTTTGAGGTCATTGTCGTGGCCAAGTTGTTGTTAGCCGTTTCCGTCTTCGCTGTTAATTCGGCCTTCATTTCTTCCATCTTCCCGGTGATGTTGTCGTTGGCCGTCTTCATTTGTTTCAACTCGGCGGTGATGCTGTCGTTGGCCGTCTTCATTTGTTTCAACTCGGCGGTGAGGTTGTTATTTGTAGTCTCCAGCTTCGCGGCCAGGCTGTCATTTGCCGCTTCCGTTTTTGCAGCGAGGTTTTCATTTGCCGTCTTCATTTCTTTCAGTTCCGCTAAAATCTTTTCTAATGCTGCCTCCATTGTGTTATGTTGCACTTCTGACACCAATTGTGACTTTGTGGGTTCGTGGAATAAAAAGTCCAATTTCACCACTCAAAAATGTTCTTTATTTCCACCGACTTACAGTTAAACACTTGCCAATTACACAAAATTACGTAATGCACACAATTACGATTCACCAGTTCGTCCGTTATCGTTCCGATGCACGTACACGGCGCTACTTCACTAGCACGTCAAACACTAACTGACTAACTGTCTCTCTGAAACCCTTTTTATAAGAATGTCAGTGTTTTTCTAGAAGTCTCTAATCACCGAACGTTCCAGACCACCGGAGAAGGGGAGAGAAACATCGAAGGACCGGCGACACTACCGCATATCACCCCTCAGTTAGTGACAGGAGACAGATGAGTGGGCGTGGTGTGGCCTCCGGCCCCTTCTCAGCTGTTGCTTGTGGTGCTTCCCGATAACTGGGTGACAATATATTAAAAAGCGTATTTGTTATATTTTGGGTGTAAGATAGGGGACCAGGATAAAATATGGGGACCACATGTGTGCTGCACTATATGTTCATCAAAACGTATTGCGTAGGTCAAAGGGTAAGGACGTTGTATGCCATTTGCAGTGCCCATGGCTTGGAGGTAGCCTACTGATTGTTATTTCTGTATGCCCCATATCAAAAAAGGTATGTCCATGAAAATAAAATCAACACTTGTGTACCCTAATATATCTTCAGCAATTTGGCCTGTTCTTCATAGTGAAGAACTCCCTGTTCCTCAACCTCCACAAAATTTTATTGTTGGCTCTAATGAACACAACAGTGTTTCCTCAAACAGTGAAGAGCAGGAGCCATGAACTTCAAGAGATGCAGACTACATGCCAATCACAGACGTGATGATGATGATGATGATGATGATGACGATGACGACGACGACGACGACGATGATGATGATGATGATGATGATGATGATGATGATGATGATGATGATGATGATGATGATGATGATGATGATGATGATGATGATGATGATGATGATGATGATGATGATGATGATGATGATGATGATGATGATGATGATGATGATGATGATGATGATGATGATGATGATGATGATGATGATGATGATGATGATGATGATGATGATGATGATGATGATGATGATGATGATGATGATGATGATGATGATGATGATGATGATGATGATGATGATGATGATGATGATGATGATGATGATGATGATGATGATGATGATGATGATGATGATGATGATGATGATGATGATGATGATGATGATGATGATGATGATGATGATGATGATGATGATGATGATGATGATGATGATAACCTACAATGATCCATTGATACCTAATTGCGCTCCGGTACGTCTAATAATGAGCATAGAACGCACGTCGCATTGACGAACATTCCGATTACAGCATTGGAGTTTCAGCATTTCAATATCCCTCTCCAAGGAATATAGCCGTATTATATAGATTATCTTAGCCAACATTTATTATAAAAAGGAAATAACCTCCATTATATCAAAGTCAAAATCATTATATATTATTATTATACTGAAACGATTGGCACCCGGAACACATTCAGGAATTCATTGAGTGGGATGTCATTAACTTTGGGTTAAGTTTCGGTCATTAATAGCCATAATCCAGAAATTTGTTAACATACCAAGGGGATATTCCTCTTTGCATAATGCACAGACGGAATAGTTTACAAACCCATGGTTTCGCGTCTTGGGCCTTCATGCTTTGGGTGTTGCTGGGTGAATTTGCGTACCTTTGCAGAACAAATGGACACCTAAAAATTTACTAGCATACAGTATTTCCTAGGTGGCTACAGCTATGATTCTTCCGTAGCAGCCAAGTACAAGCAAATCTTACTATAAGGTCATTATAAATGTGGAAATTTTGGGATAATTTCAGGTGGGTAATTAAACCACTTTTAGCTAAAACCAGTAGCTTATTTTAACCATGAAACTGCTGGTCAGTTCTCCTCTAACTGTAATCTAGTGAGTGAATAAGCTTTAATATCCATTCGGACATCCTAGCAGATACTGATAAGCCGTCACCACCCTTTGTGGAACTCACCCCCTTTGGGCGAACAGTGGTAGTGAGTTAGAGTAAGTTATGCCTCGGGGTGGTACCTATGTGGCGTGTCTGGACGCGTGATTTGATGCCCATCTATGTGTGTGGGTGTGTGTGTATGTTTGTGTGTCTGTGTGGGTGTGTGTGTGTGGGTGTGTGTGTGTGTGTGTGTGTGTGTGTGTGTGTGTGTGTGTGTGTGTGTGTAATTGTTGCTGGTGAATAACCCGGCTGAGAATATGTTCATGGAACATAAATTGTTATTATTGTTGAAATAATTGACGATGATAATTGTTAATGAGAAAGAATTATTTAACGCTTAGCGCACATTGCTTTTAGGCTGGTAAATACGTTTAATATATTAGTATAGTTCTGGATAAATGTTATCAAACTTGCTAACTGCATTAAAGCTCCCGTAAATGCTTAATAATGTTTACTGATACAAGCTTTTAAAAACATTTTCCATATTTAGGAATTTTTTGGCAAACCTAGTTACACTGAGTATTAATATTCGCTACCCCTGAAGTTTCTGATAAGTAGGTCCCAGAAGTTTAGCCCAAAATTCGTGCAGTTAGTTGTGCACGAGGTATAGACTTATAGTGCGCGAGATTTAGCTTGGCTCCTGGATTTTAGAAAGAGTAGGAAATATATACCCACAATCTCTTTCTAACCCGCACATATTTTATGGCCTGCCAAGCAGGGCAGGCACATCAGTGGCGGATGATCCTCATTCGTCCTCTAAATTTGGTCCCTGTTCCCCTTCTCCACTGTCGGAAATTTCAAAATTTTCCTCGTGTTCACAATTTGAATCATCTTCTAAATTAATTATGAAACTATCACTAATTTCATTTGTTAAACCATCTTTTTCTCAATAAAACTGTTCACTCCCTTCAACATGTTGACAAATTCCCTCCAGATTTGTTCGAAAACTTTACCTACTCACTATTAAACATTACTCTTCCATCACTAAGCTTAAATGATATATTAAATTTTGAGGACATCGTTTTTTATCTGTACCTATATAAGTTCTATACCACTAAGGAATAATGATATGGAGATAGTCGTATTACAGCGTAGCCGTTCTGTCAATAGTTTTCCTCTGCGTGAATCCTTTATAAATCTAAATTTCAGTATGCTCGACACAGATATAGTTGGCTTTCTGCATTTTAGTGCCTCACATTCGTCCATAAAAAATGTATGCATATTGAACACAATTTCCTTGCCATTTTATTTTAGCTTTACCTTTTCTTCCCACGTCTCCTAGAACTAACAGACACTAGCACTATTCCCAACATTATATATAAAATAATCACAAAATTCTCAAATTCTAAAAACATTGCTCACGTTTCCAATACGTTAACAACCGATACTTCACTTGCAACACCGCTGATGACTGCTTGTGCTTACTCTCATACCACAGTAGGTAATTCAGGAATACAATAGGGCTTTAAAAGGGACTGGCCATTTCATGGAAAGAAACCCAGCGCCCGTTCTGGACAAGGATAGTGCAAAAAGTGCCAAATTAAATCTCGTGCATTATAGTCAACTCGTTATGTTGGTAAACAGAGAAAGAGCGAGGAAACTCCGCCTTCAGGTCTAGCTTAACGCATATAGACACAGTAGCTGTATGTTACGTTTTAGTGGGAAAATTCCCCTTTCTGAAATCGTATCAATAACAATCGTATCAATCAATAAAACCTCTTCCACCTCTTTCCGGAAAGTAGATAATAGTTATTTAAAGCAGTTTTCAGGAAAAAATATACATGAAAAATAATGCTATTGGAGTCCACAATACAAGGAGCACCTAAAGTTATACGAAGAGGTACTTCAGGATTTTAGAAACTCTGTGTTCGACAGCTGAATGTGTTTCCACAGATGAAACGGACTGTAGCGTATGTAATTGTTGGTACACTGAGTCATATCCACAGACATAATGTAGCATTGTCACAACGAGTTAGCTTTTCATTTACTGTGCACATTGTAAATATTAATGACTCGTTTGTTTGCATTCATATATCTGGAAAGCATAAGTTTGTTTTGTATAATTTATGAATAAATGTGCAATATATTCTATGACACTCTGTCCGTCGTGTATGTTTGATGTTGCCCGTAACCTTGGTTGTATAAGTACGTGAGCTGGCACTCAACGCTGTCCCCTGTGTTTACGAAATGCGGGTATTATTATATATTGTTGATTTTTGGGGGGGGGGTGTAGAGGGGCTGAACTTCCGGGCCCTACTGATAAGAAAACCATGGAATCTGAGAGGGTGAGAATTAGACTGGCAGTTATTCTAAATTTAACTCTTCCTAAGTATTCTCACACCAGCGATTCACACAGGCGTTGCACCCGAGTCGGCAACCGCTGAGGAGCTACGGCTACCTCCCTTCTTTCATCCACCTAAACTAAACCCGTCTCCCTACAAAACCCCACATATCCTGGCATTAAGTGGTTAAGTCCGTCTAGGACAGCTACATGTATGACATACAACGTGCTGACCCTCAATCAGCCGCCAACTGCCGTGAATATGAAGGTTCAGTTAGGTCTAGCATATTCGATGACAACAATGTAGCTGCCACGAACCTAATGGAACTGTTAAATTTACAATGTAACGATTTATTGAAGGACAAATATACCCACAAGAAACACTTGGCTGATTTTTACAAGAATGTCCCTCAAACCATATTTCCGAGGTTGTATTCACTTGCCGCACGGACATTGTGTATGTTTGGCTCGACATGTGTGTCCAAACTACGTGTACCTTGTCGTATCACAATCTAACATGCAGCCTTCGATTAAATATTTTCCAGATATTACGTCCTGACATTGATATACTAGTTAACAAAAAACGAAACAGAAAGTGCCGCAAAATGTCCGCGTAATTTTGTTCTGAATGGGCTTCCTCTAATTTGCAGAGAAAACTACTTTATGTTTTATTTTATTTACTTTATAACATGCCTGATCTTCAGATAAACTACGAGTTGAAGTTTATATACTTTCTCATACCACAGAACCAAAATGTAATTGTTTATAAAATGTGACCAATTGTGTAATTAAAACACTCAGCATTAATATTACAACACTGAAGATGTAAGTTGTGCATATTATTAATGCCCGATACATTTCCTGTCTTTTCTACGCTGTTGGAACCCCAGAACATCAAACTATCTCCTTTCCCTCGGCAGCAGAAATAAGTTCGGTGACGTCACACGCTAACCTGCCTTTCGTTCGGGGGCATATTTGGCGGTTAGAGCTAACGGAGCTGACGTCACACCGCCCCAACCTGTCTTCCCCTGTACTAACAGCTGTTGGCGTGGAGGTGCAAGTAGCAAGCTTACCAACATTACTCTTGGTGAAAAAGTATCATTCACTATCCACTGGTTGTTGAGCTTATAAAGGTCATTACCTAGCATCTCATAGTAATTAACTGTTCCATGAATTAAAATGGCGGTAAACTTTATCGCATTAATGGCAGTACAATTTCAGGAAGTATTTCAATGCTATTATTAATATAAAACCATGATTATATTTGGATTTATGTTTTTGATATTATAATGTAATAAGTATATCACAATTTAAGAGTATTGAATGTAGATTCTAATCTTACGAGCAGGAAAATAGACAAAATGCGCAGGTACGATAACTTAGCACCACTTAATGCAGGAAGCTTAAACGTTCCACCATGATATAATGAAGAGAAAGTGCATCAAATAGCAGTATTGTCAAAAATACTTTATCTGCCAAAGAACAAGGGTCAACACTTACAATTTGTAAATGGGTTGAAGAAACTTCGATCGCACACTGAAGATGGGCATTGTAGTTGTAGACAAAACGCCTGGAACATCTATTTTCAGCTGACTACCGTGTATCAGCCTGGAAATAAATGTCTGTTATACTGACTTCGACCGCAAAAGTCTACATTTTCTCATGTGTGTAGATTATCTCAGTTATCTTCTGAGAAAGCATCACAACTACCACGTCTAACGAAAACATTTATCCAAAATGTCAACCGGCATTTTACAGATTTGTATAAACGCTGGATAAACAGTTATGAAATATTTATTTTGCTCTGAACATAAAAATGCATAGTCCATAATAGCCTACAATCTAGCATAAGTCTTTTCTTTGCAGCACTACTAATATTGAAACAGGAACTTTGGTCCTTGGATAAACTATTCATTTACTTATATGTTTAATAATTAATTATGTGTTTAATAATTAATTATAAATTTAAGAACTGTAACTAGTTATGTTAGCGAAAGCAAAATTGTAGACTTGATGAAACATTGTAACGGACCTGGGCAGACATACGTGAGAAACCCTGCACTCCCGGACGACAGTCTAGAACCTGCGGATGTTTGACAATAGAATGGTATGCTAGCTATTTTACGTACCGTTATACAGGTCAATATACCCTTAGTTTTTCCTAGTGACGCCGTGCTGCTTGTGTATAAAGAGGGTGGCAACCCCTATTCAGCCCTCAGTTGTTGCTCAGTTGTTGCTCAGTTGTTGCTCATTGCTCATTGCAGTATTGAATACATCCGTCAGGTGTGTTCGACGAAGTACCGCGTCCAATAAAATGTACTATGCCCTGACTGCCGAAAGTGCAATTAATTAAGTGCCTGGGTTCCACAAATGCAAGGACAAATAAAAGCAGTTCAGAGATTATCGTTGGTTTGTTGTCTCAACCATAACACCCTGAGAACCCAAAAAGAACCCATGCAGGAGAAGCCGCTAGAGCCAAGGATAAAGCAAGCAGCCGACGACGACGTGGAGACCGAGGAAGGAGTCCCGACGTCGACCCAGGTACGTGCAGCCGTGAGGCAGAGAGTTAGTAATGCCGTAATATATACAACTACGAATAATTAGGGTGGCGTATGAAATATCATACATTGCACATTGTATATATAACTTTTAATAAACAAAACAGGTAATCGTTTTACATTAATCATTATAATATGCGTGCTCAGTAAGTGCGTAGTACATGTTCAGTATGTCCACCTTTTTGACGTAAAACCTCTTCGAGAAGAACTGTGGCGTTTCCTAACATTCCACGACAGAAATCTTCTGTAATTCCTTGGAAAAATGTTGTGATAGCCACTCGCAGTTGCATTAGATTCGTAGTTTGTTGCGGCAGACTGCCTCCTTCAAATGTCTTCATAAGAAATAATCACAGGGATTAATATCCGGGCTGTGTGGCGGCCATACTGAACCACCCTGTACGCGTTCTGGATATCGATGGGACATCACAGAGTCCGAAATGTTGGTGCAGAAATCCAGAATAACGTTTGCTCCATCTTGCATTAGCAATTGTGTCTCCATTGGTAACCCTGTTGCATAAAGTTGAGGAAGAAAGTTGTTCTGCAACATGTCCGTGTAGCGCGGCATTGAAGATTAGTCCATGGCTGGATAGCGCACCACATACACTAACTTGTCTCCGTAATTTTCAATATTCTTTGAAGAGAACGACGTGAATTGCTCAACTCAGCCGAAGCTCCTCTCGTGGACCTCCTGGGACTTCGTGTTACAGCCAGTCTCATAGTCTCGATATTCTCTGGTGTACGCATTATGTTGACACGACGTCACTTTTGCTCTTAAATATAACCACCAGTTTCAAATTGTGTAGTTAACCTATACACTCTCTGTCTGCAGGGGCACACCTTGTACGAAAATGAGCACAAAAACCTTAGACGTCGTTGCGTCTGAAGCAAATATTATGGGTGTCGTACGATTCCACGTTCACGCTAAAGTTTGATACAATAATATGGGTAGCTCAGGGTTGAGCAATGAGGTTTCTCTCAGGGTATGCGTGAGTATGTATAAGAAGGATGGTTTTAATGACACTGGACTGCCCGTTTCAAACTGGTTTAATGACTGCTTCTTTTTATCATTACATTAAACTCGAAGTTGCCGACCAAGGGTTACCAATATCACTGTTTAGAGTTACTGTATGTGAAATGCTTATTACTCGACAAAACTTAATTCGTCTTCACGTCTATATGAACCGACAAATATCTTCTCTCGTCGCTTCTAGTCGGCCCTCGACCAAGACAGAAGAAGAGGACACCCTAATCGGCTCCAAGCCACCAACTGAGTGTCCTCTACAGCTGCGCGTGGGTGTGTGTGACTTTCACTTTCTCGAAGCTCTTTATTCAACCAAAGATTCCGACTATTTTATCATACCATTATGAAGGTTCCGTAGAATACCTATTCAAACAAAGTCAAGTGCTACCCTTTAGAACTCTGCTAAGGACACTGTTTCTTGCGTTTCTTTTGTTAAAACAACTACTCACCCCAACTACTATTCGACTCAACTGTCCCTGCACATGTTGTAATAAAGAACCAACATCCCTTTGAAATCCATCATGATTCTTTACTTATTTCAATCCTTTAATTTCGGTATCACGTCTCTGCTGCACTTTTCGTTTCCGCGTAAAAGAAGTTTTCACTTTTCTGCTCTAGCGTCAACCGGCCTCTGACCTCCATTTAACTAAACTGAAGTATTGGAGTCACACATGCGCGATATTGACAACTTCTTTCTGCTGCTGACCCATGCATGAACTAAGGCAATCGTCACAAAATTCCAACGTTGTCAAACAGCAATTAACGTATTTATTACACAATTTCAATGTATGACATTTCGTGCATCGCCCTGTACATTTAGAACGATCAAAATATCCAAAACACCAATCTGTTTAAATGTGCATATTAGAGAATTTAAGTTATTGCAGTTCTCAGGGCGACGCATAGTATCGACCACGTTAAGCTATAAATTTGTTTACTGCTTTGCCCTGCTTGACCGTTTAATGAATCCCACAGGTCTCTTCCTTGAACCGCAAGCCCTTGGATAATGTGTAGGACTACCACATAATAGAACACACAATAAGGACCAACTAGTGTCAAAGTATATCCTCAACGGTAAGTATCCGGAAGTAACAGGATCCGGAATCCGGAAGAAAAGGGATCAGGAATCAAAACAAATAAAGATAATGTTCTATAGAGTACCTAGTTAGAACTTAAATTTACTTATATTTAAATATGTTAATGTGTCCCGCCCAACTGGATGCGGCATAGGTTGTCTCAATTTAGTTTACGTAAGTCGAGTCCCAGGATGTAATGTAAACCAACATTTTCTCAGTTTTTTTTTCAGATTTGAGACTTTGTAATCGAATAATAGGTAGGTGTGATTGACAATGCTTTGATGTGGCTCAAATAGTAGACACGTGAGCTGTAGCTTGTTGTCAGCCATGTTTTATCACACAGAAGTTAATCTAAATAAAACCTGCCTAAAACGTAACCCTTATGTACCGGAAAACAGGAAAAACGGAAAATAAATTACGGAGCGGAGCTATTTCCCGTATAAAATTGCATCCTATACAGAAAAAATGTCTAACGTGGGAACGGAAATATTTTTCGGGAACCGTTTGCATAAATGACCTGATTAAACTGGATTGCTTTATGTGTAATGGTTTGCAACCTATGTATTTAAAAAAGTGCAAACATTTTGAGGGTCACTGCACTTGTACCGAAGTACCATAAACGGTGAAGTCATAAACTACAATCCTTCGAGGAAAATGGAAAACAAATCATTAGCTCTCTCTTAACTCTCTTCCAGCATACATTCTAAGGGTGCAACTGTTGTTACAAGTGATCAAGTACAGGTGGAAGAAAACCCTGAACTTTGATGATTTTTTAAAACATAGTTTGTGTGTACTCAAATTCTGTAAAATAGATTCTAAGCAAACGACATTAGCTTTGGAGGGGGAAAAATGTTATTGAAGAACATGAAAATAACAAACGTAAAGCTCAAGAGTTAAATGTGCTGTTTAAAGTGGGGAAAACTCAGATTTATACGTTTTTGAAACAATAACAATAAAAACCGAGGGGCTAAATGGAACAGCAGGGCATCCCAAAATCTACAGAGTATGATGAGCTAAACCTTCTGTGTTCGAGTGGCTCTTCTAGTGCGCGCGTGCTTAAGGAATTTCCATTTCTGGATCGTTGCTTCAGACACAAGCTTTAGAGACAGCAAGAAAATTAGACAAAGACTATTTCAGCGCTTCCAATTGATACCTCGGGAGTTTCAAACTACGCCATAATATTGTTTTGAATGCTGTGTGTGGAAAACCATATGATATTGATATACCCAATGTGGGGGGACCCAAAAGAAAGCGGACTCCAAGAGCGCTGCCACTCGTAGACGTAGTTCAGGGTTCTCACGCTAGATGGTGTTAGTAGAGAGGTTCATGAAACAGCTGTGCAGACGGCATCAGTGTAGAGCAGAACGTGCAAGTGTGTTAATGGATTTCTCTGACTGTTGGTGGGTTACCTCTGCGAAGTCATTATGACAACTTTAAGAGTGTGTGTGAAATTTTGTTTCCTGCTTAAAAGAAACTGCAACGGAGACACACCAAATAGTTCAGGAAGCTTTCCAGGAGGACGCTATGCGCCAAGCTCTTTCTGGACGCCCTTCAACATCGCGAAATGAGGAGAACGTTGAAAAGGTCCCCCAAAAGATCAACGAGGATCGTTGTCAAACGATCGACTAAATTTCAGCAGCGACAGGAATCAGTTGGAGTTCATGCCAGCGGATTTTGAGGGAGGATTTGCACATGAGACGTGTTGCTGCTAAATTTTTTCCGCGCCTTCTCACACAGGAGGACAAAACCATCTGCATGAATGTGTGTCAGGACTTGAAAACAGATTTTGCACGCGATCCAAACTTCTTGAACAAAGTCGTTACAGGGGATGAGAGTTGGTGTTACGGGTATGACCCAGAAACCAAGCAAGCGTCAAGTCAGTGAAGGACTCCCAACTCTCCCAGACGAAAAAAAAGCAAGGCAAGTGAGGTCAAATGTGAAGACGATGATCATTGTCTTTTTTGATGTTCGCGGAATTGTGCATCGGGAATTCGTACCGCCTGGCCAGACTGTTAACTAGCACTTTTATTTGGATGTTTTAAGGCGTCTGCGAGAGGATGTGAGGAGGAAACGCCCGGAACTTTGGCGATCAGGAGACTGGTTACTGCATCACGACAACGCTCCAGCACACATCGCCTTACGAGTGACGCACTATTTGGCATCTCAGAGGTGGTCTGTCGTTCCGCACGCTCCGTATTCGCCGGACCTAGCCCCGTGCGACTTTTTCCTATTTCCACGAATGGAAAAAAAACGCTAAAAGGGGAGCATTATGACGATGTGGAGGAGGTAAAAACAGCTTCGCAAGTATCAAACTTGAAGAGTTCCAAACGTGCTTCCAGCAGTGGGAAAAGAGGCTTGACAAGTGCATCGCATGTAATGGAGAGTATTTTGAAGGTGACTGAAGTAATTATGTAAACAGATTCATCAGTAAAGTTTTATGATAACAATGCGGTTTCTTTTGGGTCCCCCCTCGTACATACAGTTGCAGATTGGAAGGGGAAAATTGAAAACAGAGAAACTAGGAGATAAAGTACAATTATTATTGTATGTAAGCTGAAAATATAGCACATAATACATATCAGCCTATTATTATTTTTCACTTCATTTTATATTATCCCTTTACTGTAAATCTGTGCAATTATTTCGTAATTCTTTGTATTCAAACACAACCCTCTGCAAGACGAAAATAAATGCCGAAACGATCACATTCCATTTTAGAGAGGTTTTACTGTAAAACAGTAAATCTAAAGTTAATGGCTAAGTTACTCAACTAAAACGTCAGTGTGCCTAAAATATTTCTTCTCTCATGCTTTGAGATAGTAATTTATTTTATACACGTATGAGGGCTCAATGTATAGAAAATAGTGTTGTTTGTAATACTTTAATTATATGAATACACAGCAAAGGAGCTGTTAGAATGGTATTTATGAGTATCAGCTGGTAACAATATATCCAGGATACTTTCTATTTGATTATTTTATACACATTCAAAATATAATTTATTTGTGCACAACGTATTTCCTAGGAAATCTGTATAGCACACTCTTTTATTACAATATCATTTTCATTTGGCTAAAAAGGAACAATATTAATATTCTTATAAAACATGATCATCCTAAATTGTAGGGAAGGCACAAGGTTGTACGCGGTTAAGATAAAATATAAATGTAAAGTTACATAGTGCACACAAACGATTCTGTCGTATAGCGCAACAAGAAGTACATATTTATACCTTACCGAGAAGTATCCTTATCAAATTTTAAGTCAATAGAATAATTCCTCTACTTACAATAGAAAAATTAATAACTCTAATGCTTAGAAAGGGTTGGAAAGGCGTTCTGGTTATGAGCGTCATCCAATTTAATTTCAAGCACTTTTTGCTTATATGCGTTAATTAATTTTTCCAATAGTTAAAGAAATAAAAGGAAAGGCAATTAAGCAATAATTCAATTGGGTGTGTATAATTTATTTTAATGATTCCTAATTTGAGGTGGTTAAAATCTAATAAATTTCAATTTTTTCTTCCAAAGGTAAATGGCCACTTTTTAATTCGTCTACCACAATGGTCACTAATGTACCAAAGGCTTGATGAATACACTTATTTCTACTCTAATATTTTAATCACGAAGTAGTAATTGCACTTAAGCTTTATTTGACAGTTCGGCGTCCTTCAGGTGCAGCAACTGTCAATCACTCACAAAGCACATACACACACGTTCAGTAATGGGCGGGTAAAAACTGTCACGAAGGTTTAAACCCAGTAAGTATATATCCGAATCCTGGCCCTAGCAGTTTGTCAGTCCCGTTTCCAGTGGTTGTGCATTATCCATTTGCAGCAAACGTTAGTGAATGTTAAAGATCACTTTAAAATGCTCAACTGTGTATAGAGATTGTCATGAATTATTTACTATCAATGCAACAAAAATGATAAACGAAGATAACAAAGATAATGGCGATCTAATTGCAACTATGCGTCCTTTCAGTTTATCTGTATAATTTTATTTAGCACATTATATTGCAATATTTGTATACGTGTACATTTTACTTACCCTCCTCTTTCAACTAGTAAATACTTACTTCTTAAGAGAACCCTATATATGTATCATTATCATGCATTTTGTCTAAAATTTGCTTTCCGGCATCTCCAGCCGGAAATTTGGCTTTCTATACCAGGTTTCGCTACCTAAGGTAGCTGCTCAATTTTCTCACGATGCTGAGTGGCAACGATGCTGTACCCGGAACTTAAAATCCACAACCCCGAAGGATGGGGGTTGAACCTCGGTGTATTCCGTGGCACAGAACCGAAGCACAACACCCTAAACCACTGCGTCACGCTGCAGGACTATTCCTCTCGTACCTATGTCATATTAACTAAAATTTTCGCATAAATTATCAACTGACATTTGAATAAATAGTTTTATTCCTTATTTCTTTGTCTATCTTTATTAATATGAAGTATATACAGGGTGTTAATAAGCTGCACTGCAATAATTTAATGGACAAGTTGAGATAGACAATACATGGTCTGCGGCTAAACATAACGCAGTTAATTATATTATATCTAATTGGCATCTGATGCTGATAAATTGGTATTTAAACAAGTTGGGTGAAATTATTGGATTAAAATGTCTTTAAAACCGTTTCGCAAGTATAGAAATATTAAGTCTTAGTAGCTCGTTATTGGCGTTCTCAAGACTTAACGCCTCACACATCTCTCGAATATTGAACAAATCACCTACCAGTGCCATACTGGACAGCGATTAACTGCCATCTTGCATCATGCAGCCTACTCTAATCTCTGTTTCATATAACCTTGCCCCGCTGACATGTATGACTCCGCGTACAACTACCTTCCCCCTCATCCTAATTGGCTAATGCTTTCGTGCCATAGGCCATAGGCGGTGCTTTCCCGTCACATTGAAACCTACAGTAAACGTCATAATAATTGCCAGGAAGATAGATAAAATCATACAAATAAGAATATGAAGGCATGCAAAAATAATGAAGTTTATAATGAAACTGAGCAAGTTGAAACTGAATGAGCAATGAAACTGGAACAAGTTTATAATGAAAGGCCTTCGGTCTTTTCCTCTGGGATATTTTAAACCAGCACACATACCTTGCAAAAATGTTTGTCTTTCAGTCTTAAAAGTCGTGTCACGCCATACTTGTCGTTTGTTCTTCATTCACCCAAGTCTAGTCAAGGTATTATATTTTGTACAACCTGATTGTCCTTAAATAACGTCTTCGCCACACAGCAATGTCGCCCCTGGAGTGGTAAGTTTTCCTGTTGTCTCAATTTCATTCGCGATGTTCCTACGCATCTAACAAGACCGCGAACAAAATGCTGTTGGAGGCGTGACTGCAGTCCTCTAGCTTTCCCCCTCTACCGTCATTTTAGATTGCCTCTCCTCCATCGCGCCGGCTGCACTGGTCATGTTTCATTCACTGTTACATTCACTCTTACATTCACTCTTTGCATTTTCTGCCAAATCACTGCGTTGTTCCTCAGGGTTTAAAGAAACTATGATTCTATCTATTTGTTGATCGTTTGTGAGGTCATGTCTGAGGTAATTATTTGCTGTTAACTTTGAAAATCAAAACGGTATTAAAATACATTCGTTTCGTGTTGTTTACACTGTCGCATGCACGAGTCACGTGATGCTTGGATGGCGAGAACGGGAGGTTCTCCTTGTTCATGCGCACACCGACCACTGTTTGATTGCGGTCTACCTGTAATGGCCCAATCTGTAACGCCAAAAAATGCTGTTTCAAAGGTTATTAGTTCGGTTCCTGTCAAGTAGTTAATTTTTCTCCGTCTTTTTAACACGTAAATTCTAATAGAAAGAAATGGCATGATTCCTAAATGAGAACGTGAATCTGATTGGTCAGTGTAATAACACTCTTTTGGACAGAATACGATAGCCGTTCCCTCGCCGCCCGTATTGAAAACGCAGGTCACCATTTCGAGCAGTTCTGAGTTGCATTTACTATTTATTTTATTAAGTTCGTTCATCCCTCAAACCACTCACATTTAGACGTACAGCATGCAAAGTATTAAACCGGAATAAACCTTTGTTAGAAAAAAAAATAATTAATTACACTGACAAGGTGAAATAACTTAGTAAAATGCACATATTTATGTAAGAATTAAAAGCTTAGACAACATATTAAAAACAGCCAAACAAACAAAACAAAAATTAACAAACCGAAACAAATGACAACGAAACTGAAGAATACTCTGACTCCTTTCAATTGAAAGTTAATATCATAGCCATTGTGCCAAAGTGAGCGCTTCGATACGCATCTTCAATTTCGTGTGTTGTGCACTCAACTGGTATCATCATTAGCAGTGGCGTATTGGCACTTAAGAAACTCATAACCGTAAGTTCCACATTTGAACCAACAGGCCACAAGTCCCCTATATCAAATTATTTCTTTAAGATATCTCCAATTGCTCTGAAAATACTTCTGTGTAGTTCATTAACACCCTGTAGAAGAGTAAAGTTTGTAAGAATATTTAGCGCAAGAGTGGATAGAGAAAGTTAGGTGTTTTATTGCACTGTGGCGTTCTACATTCCACTCAGGTAAAACCCGGCGAGCTGCTCTTGATTGCTGGATTGTTATTTAATTACGGACTCTAACCAGATGATTCTTTTCCGCTCGTGCCAGACAAGTTGTACAGTTCAAAGTTTCCTCAACACATGAAACAATTTTAGTTAACGAGCGACAACTGTTAAGGTCCAATTGATATAAACCGGATTTGTTGGATTCGCAGGACTTTCTACCTATATAGATACTCGTACAATTTACTTTTAGCTAGCTTCTAAAAGCTATTCTTGCAAAAGTTGGTTTTTCTTGCAGTACTTTGAAGTTACAAAACAAATACAGGAGGCTAAAATTACTCAAATCATTAAAAAGAGTTGCAGTTATATGCTGACTTCAAAATACCTTACAGTTCTCACTACATTTTACGAAGCATCTGCATGGTATGGCATTAAAAATTGCAAAGGTATTGAAAAAATCAAACAAAAAACTACTAATATATCCGAAATTATCGATGGCACGAAAAGATTACTTAAGTACAAAATTCCTTAAAATGCTGTTCTCAGACATTTCAAATTTAAGTCAACCAATAAGACAAAACTTTGTTACACAAAAATATAGATATCCTTAAGCATTTCAGTCAGGAATTATTGTGCTACTTATTCTGTTCTTCCTCTAATTCGAAACGAGTTCTGTGTAGGACACCTTCAGTTAACTGACTTAATAGTCATTATCGTTACGGGAGCACACAGTGTACAGACCATCCATTCAAAGCTGGAGGTCGTGAGTTCGAGTACAATATTTACTGTAGTGGAATGCGAGAATGATGACCAGATATCATTTGATGCAGTTGAATGGATTTTGCTTCTTTTCTTATCAGAAATAACACAATGCAACTTGGAAAAAGTATTAATTTTGTAAAATTCAGAAATCCCAGGTATATATGTATAATTGGTTAAGAATGTAGCAGAAAAAGGTTAAAATGATTACAAATATGAACAGAAATGCTTATGTCCATTCTAACGGACACAGTGGCTGAGAGGTTTAAAGTACAAACTGCATGTGTTTTTTTTTCAGCCTTCTGTTTTGTGAGTGAAGCATTTCTGAAAGGTTCCTTGTTATTGGTTTGAGTTTTCAAATATTTACATGTTCTCAAATAGGAACTACTTATTCCTTTTTTGCTTCTTGGCTATGTAACATAATGGAATTTCAAAACCATCACACAATGACCACTCCTTAAAACATTTCAATATTTTTATTTCCGTAATACTTAAAACGAAATGTTCAGAAACACGTTGTAAATGTGAATCTTGATTATAATGAAGTAGACAAAACAATACATACTTGCAAGACTAATTAGTACAATAGTGAGTAGAGAAAGTCATATGACTGCCAAATATCAAATGTTTTATACTGAAAAGACATAAATTAAAAATACCTATGTCTCACGTTTTTCACTCTTTGAGTCATCGGGAATGATTTATGAAACGTTAATTTGTCACGACTGAATTAGACCTGTCTTCCCTTAGTACTTGTTCACCGAAAAGTTTCAGAAGTCCAAAAATCACAAATTTTTATATTCTCTTATTTCACAGATTTTTAAGCCAATACATCCTTTTCCTTTTTCTTCATTTACTTCACGGCTTTGGACTTTTCAATCCCTTCCGGCTCCAATTTGGTCTGCTCATCCTTTATTCGGTTTTCACCTCTTTCCTGTATCTTTGAGCTTATGTAAGTTTATGTTAGTTTATGGCTATTTTAGGCATTCTCTTATTGTCTATCCTTTGAATATGTTTTGCTCATTCATTTCTCTTCTTGCCCGTAATATCTCTTACGAATTCCACTTCTAATGTCGGTATTCTGGTATTATTTGACTTTGTTAATGTCCATGATCCCAGTCCGCATATCAGAGTTGGTACTGACATTGTTGGTACCATTTACTTTGGGGTCTTTACGGAACTTATTTTTTAATGTTCTTTTTAATTTGCATCTTATATAGTTACATTTATTTATTTTCCCTACTGTCAGATTCTCCCTGGTAGGAGACAGACATTACTTCCCAAATACTTTAAACATAACACCTGATCTATTACTACCTTGTGTAACACTATTTTTATATAACTGCTTTCATTACTCTAAAAACCATAGTTTTAGATTTATTTTCTGATATTTTCAATTCCATATTCAATAGCAATTTTATTTAAACAGTGCAACATTTCCTTCAGGTCATCTTCATTTGTGGTCATAGTATCTGATCAAATGCATATAACACAGTTGTCAGCTTAACTCCTGAAAAAACTAATCCCTCCATTAACTTCATTTGAACAAATTCAAACAAATGAACAATTTGAACAAATTCAAAGTGCAGTTGATAAAGGACAACCTTGTCTTCCACAACTATTAACTATCGCTGGTTCTCTTTCATTTATTTTTATTTTTTATCGGTACACATGCTTTTTATAACTCCAATTTGTTTTAGTGGTATGCCTCTACTTGTTAAAATGTTTTACAGTACCGCTGTGACACTTTCTCGAAAGCTTTAAAATATTCAATAAATAGTAAGTGCGTCTGTAAATTTTCTTCTCTTTTTTCTATTATTTGTTTCAGGATAAAAGCATTATCAAAGCTACCCCTTTCTCTTCTGAAATACGTTTGTACTTATAGAAATATTTTATCTGTTATTTTATTATTTTTGTGTATATTTTGTAGGCGGCACATAAACTAATCCCTCTGTCATTTTTCTTTCGCCTTTCTAAATATTTATATAACTTTAGCTGTCGTCCATTGTTGGGGCACCGCTTTTCTTTTCCGGCACTTGCTATACAGGTACAATAATCTTTCATATAAGTTCCTAGGGGCATATTTAAGCAATACCAGATTAATGTTATGAATTTTTCAGACTTACCTGTGTCTGCGTTTTACAATTCTTTCACTTAATTCTTATATTTTTAACTGATCTACTTCTGTTCTACATAACGTATCAGTTTCTCAATCTTGTTCATCTCCTTCTGTTATATAGAGTTTTTATAATACTCATTTAATACTTCATCTTTAATAATTTTATGTTTGCTTTGTCTTTTTCCATTGAATTTGGGTTTCTGATAAATTGATAAAGTTTATCTTGGCGACCATGTAGGTTACATTCTATATCATCCAATACATGCAAGAAATCAAAACTATAATGATGCAATGTTTGCAATGTTGTCATGCAAAACTGAGAGAGAAATCTCAGATACGGGAAGTTTTATTTTCAATGTCTGCTTTCACTAAGGAAATCCCACCTCCATCACCAACATCAATATACAATGGCCTGTTGTTAGTCTTTGTTTTAATCTGTGGTATTGAGATACACAATTCGATATTTATCTGGTGACTGTTCCATTCCTGCAGAAAGCCCTCTGAGGTAGTTGATGGTTCTTTGTATGAAACAACCGGACTGCGTATTTTAAACACTATAGAATCACAGTAGAATAAGACTGAAAATTTCAATATTATTGATAGAATTTGAACTACGGAACTTTCGTATATGTGCATCTACTTTAATTGAATTAGCAGATATGACAACATGCCGATAAACCACGCATCTAATTCCAAATATAATTGACATTCCTTTCTGATAAAACATAAGATGTTCCCATTATAATTTTGACTTTCACTGCCACATGTATGATGGATAGAGGAAATATTGTATTATATAGAGAAATTCGATTGCGAGATTTCGGTAGCTGTACATTTTGATATCCCTTAAATCACCCAAAAAGCGCCCGCGTGTGCATGTATGTATATCCATTTCATGTATCAGAACTCAAACCCAAAATTTTATGAATACTAAACTTGATGTTTTAGTTCAGCATCTTCAAAAAAACATACCTTCACGAAAATCTCTCCACTAAAAACTACCCTTTACATTGTAAAAGTTTATAATATTTTGACATTTTTACAAATAGCTCTAAATATATTCATGAATATATTATATGTTTATGATATATTCGTAGGAAATGAAATGTACAACTTGAAATTTCTTGGAATTCCTTTCTTCTAAAGCCCTCCACATACTGGATTATGTTTGCATAATTGAAAAACGTAAGAGATAGAAAAATATTAATCCCATAAATTCTACATCTCTTTAAAGCAAAAAATTGTTATGATTCGGTTACCTTTTTCTGGAGAAAACCACAGATTTCTTGATTTTCCTTCTTTTAATTTATAAACTTTTCTCAAATAGGTTATTTTTATGTCCTGGCCATGCAAAGAGAACAAAATTCCAAATCTACCAAATAGCGTCCATATCTTAAGAGATTTGGCAGTCATTTGAAACTACACTCCGTGGCAGGGACAAGGCATACTACTGCACTTTCCCGATGACACCGAGTGTCATGAGTAGAGTGTAGTACGGAGGGCGAGACGCACTCTGATTCCCTCCCGGCCAAAGGAAGCGTTTTCGCATGCCAGGAACAAAGTGGTTAGCAAAGATTCAGGAATGGTTCACTATCATTTTAAGCCTACTACATCATTGCACCTACATGAAAATGTGTAGTAAGACAATTTATACAAATATTTATCTCTTTTAAAATTAATATTAATATACTTTTCACAAGAAGAGTTTCTACAACAGTAAAGAAAGTCGTATGAGAGCACCTTATCAGAATTTTTAGATAATATCCACATAATGTATGCCAATAGTAACTTGGAATACTCTAATTACTTTAAACCCCAGGATTAATAATTAAAGGTTATTAAGTCAATTATAATAAATTGAATGGGTAGCGCAAAAATGGGCTAACCATAATTATTTCAAAAATTGTTATATCTCCCGTCAGTAACAGCTGCTATATGACCTCTCTATATTTAGGTAACCTTAAAGGAATCTGTATATATAAAATACGAATCTTGTAATTTTAATGAAGCACGTCTATATGTTACGGCAACATAAACTAATCCTCACTTGGCAAGAGACCACTGAAATAATTTAAATCTGTGAAATGGCTGTTTCACTACTTCCTTTCTATGTGTGCTGGAATCTATGGGCGATTTGGTTCATTAGTACTTGCAAAGTTGTATCATTCTCTGTCCTGATTATAAAATATAGCTCTAAAGTTGTTATTTGAACTATTGGTCTTTTGCTTACTGTGCCACTACTTCCAAATCAGCTACTGCGAGAATATTAACTTAACTGGGAATGTTTAACTATTAAACACGGTGCCTGAGAAATTGGAAATTGTCGCTTGTTGTCTCCATGAAAATTTAAAAATTCTCTGCATTCATAATCTATTAGGAAACTGTTCAATCAGTAGGATATTGTCAACAATTAATTATCAACGGATGAAAAGTTTTTAAAACTGGAGTCGACAATCTCCCTAATTGCATTATGAAAATAGCACTGCATT
Organism: Mantis religiosa; assembly: GCA_030765055.1. Taxonomy (NCBI): domain Eukaryota; kingdom Metazoa; phylum Arthropoda; class Insecta; order Mantodea; family Mantidae; genus Mantis; species Mantis religiosa. The sequence continues at coordinate 130,306,341 of CM060953.1, read as the reverse complement.
AATATATGCCAAAGTTTAGTTCGGCCTAAAGTGCGTGAATTATTATGTGTTTCAAATGGGAAGAGTTCTGGAGTCCAGCTAATCAGATGCCGTTTCACACTCAGCGTTGCCGGCTTGTTACCCCACTACTTTTATCTTTCCCTCTCTCTCGCACACTCATACAACATACAGGTCTGCTTGTCGCAGACGTAAGGGTAAGCAAATTATATTTTACAAACTTTACAATGATGCAGTCGCCAAAATCAAAATAGGAAAAAGCATTTTCGCAAATTATTTTACAATACTATAACAATAGTTATAGTTTATGAATTACCAGTTTTTCTAATCCTATGGAACTGTCAGTAGGTCATCCATATCGCTGTGAACGTCACTTACGTCAAGAAACAATTCGTCATTGTCACTGTCTTCATCGTCTGAGTCATGCAAATTTATGATTATAGGTTCCAAAATCTCATCAACGTGCTATTTCTTTCTTTAAATCGTCTTCTTGAAGGTTTTCTGCATGCCTTACGCAGTTTTCCCAGTCCTGTTGTATTACCTTGTCAATTTCTTCGTGAGCAAGTCGTTTAACGTCCGTCAGTTTAAAAGTATTATTTGTTTGCAATCTCCCTTTTTATTTGAGCCCACAACAACTCAATTGGATTATATTGGCAGTGGTAAGGTGGGAGGCGTATTACCTCGTGTCCCATTTCAATTGCAAGTTGATCACGCTGATACACTTTTTCCGCGTTTTTAAACGGAAGTACTCTTTGCAATAACTCGTTTTTAGTTTATGTTTCCGAAAAGAACGTGTACACCTTAAAAATACTTCGAGCCTGACTTCGCAATACCTGCCTTTTTGATTCGCCTCTAAATTCACCGCAAGAAGCCATTGAACTATTTAACTCTTACTCTACTGTTGTGTAAAGAACAACTGAATGATATTGATCTGAACTCTCCAGAGTAAATAAACACCTCTTATCAAGCATTCATTCATAAACATAAGCATACAGCATTCCACAGGCTAACAGGAAATGGCGTGTTTGTTATTTCTCGAATTTAACACCTGGACTTATTCACAGTAATTCTTTTGTCCGTCATGTCAGTAGTTTAAATTTCAGTTCTGAGTAATTAAAAGTGTATGTACATACATACACACCAACCACTTTGAACCATATCAGTTAAATAGAGATTCGAACCATTCATAAACAAAGATATAATGTGGCCACACACGTTCTGCCAGGGCAGCAGGATATTTATTGTTTCCTCTCGCTCAAACTCGATTATTCAAAGTAATTCTTTTATCACGTCATGTCATTTACTTTTCAGTTCTGAGTAATTTCAAATATACGTACACGCATACATGCCAACGAATAATGATATTCATACAGTGCTTAGGTCGCGATTTATTGTTATAATAGAGGCAATAATGGTTTATTTATTTGTATTAGAAAAACTATTTGAGCTAAAAATATGGGGTTTTCATGGTTATGTTAGATACATTACTCTCTACCTTTCACATCGATCAGTTTTATCAAAATCTGAATTTTTGTCTTAGCGCGAACAGTAGTTCATACAGATTTATTAGGTTGGCGCTCGTCACACACCACTTAGCGGGAATGCAATACAACACCACAGGACTCCGATTGGTTGCTCATCTAGTAGCGCTCAAGGACAAACACATTTCCATTTGAAACACAATAGTAGATTCTCTAATGCGTACGCCTGCATTCGTCTTCCAACAATTAATTGCATTGAGTGTACAACTTTTCATCAAAAATTATGAAGTATGCTTACTTTAGGTTTAACTACTAGACACATAAACTTAATACTGAAGTCTGCTTTTCGAGAGACCCTCTATAAATACCATTACAGAGAAACGATACAGGTAGTGGCCAGATCTTCATTAAGTTTTGGAATAACTTTGATGTACTTAAATTAAGATATGCAATCCAAAGGCTCTTTAGAACCACTGAAGGAGAGCACTAAGTGGTTGAATGAACAGACTGCAGAGTTTACATTCTTTATTTTTTGGACCGTAATTGCACTCCAAGTTGCAAAGTTATCAAGAGACTTTCAGAGCAAGAGAGAAACGACAAGAGTGCGAAGTGGTTTAAAATGGTAGTATATTCTATGCTACTTTAAAGGGCTTTCAGAAAGTTAATGCTTCACTAATTATTGAAGTACCTCAACAAATTTTATCCTTTTAGCCGTAGTTTCTCTTCCACTTATTTGCAAATAATCTTTGTGATTGTTTTTCCTATTTGTGGTGAGATTAAGTTAATGTTCTGTGAACCTAGTGGATAAATATCTCTGGTGGAAAGCAAGAACTTAACAATGGATATCGATGTCTTATTTGACAACAAAAGCACTATTAAAATACTGAGATATACGTTAGAAACATTGTTTAGTAGTTATCGAAACGCTGGAAGCTGTATTCGATTGAGGAATAACCTCAAATTTTTTACAGTTAGCTGAAAGATATAGTATCTATAATTAATATTCCAATCAAATTGATCTCGAGGTATGAGAGAATATCCTCTTTGAGGATAATAAATGATATGTATATGACGACTTTTTTTTAATTTTACGTCCTCCAACGTTAAGTCAAATCGGACGATGAATGGAGAATGGGTGAAATGATCCTCAAATGAGCCCAGGGTCCATAGAGCTTAGCGTTACCCGACATTCGTCTTTCATGATAAGGGAAAACCCCAGACAAAACCTTATCCAGGTAACTCACCCTGACCGAGATTCGAACTCAGGACCTCTTGAACGTGAGGCAGACACTCTTCTACCACGCTACCGAGGCGATTGCAGGACCGATTTCGCAATATGTAGACGGCTGACGTTAATGCAATTGACAGAAAGTCCGCAGTAAATACAGTACGATTTTTCATGTAAGAAATATCTAACTCACCTAAAATAAAGGATGAAAAAGAATAGTAAATTATTTGTATATATCAAGTAAGCAGATGTCGCGGTCGCCTTCTTTCTTTCTTGATCCTTTTAAAAAATTGACTATTGCGGTATTCTATACCCTTTGACTAATGCTGGCAGTTTCTTGATGAAAGTGTCTTTAAGTTAGCCTACGTATGAATTTGGTTTAGAAAATTTTGCTGTCCCTCACTGTGATGTTTATATCTGGCATGCAATTTCAGTATCAACGAATTTAGTTAGTCTACGTATGAATTTTTTTTATAAAATGTTGTTGTCCCTCATTGTGATGTTTATATCTGGCATGCAATTTCAGTATCAACGAATTTCTTTAAAATGGCATAAATTTATATAGTAGTTCCCTTAAGGGGTACTACGAAAGACATTCAAGTAAGTGTCCTGTTATGGCCTATTGAAATGGTTCAGATTTAAATGGATCGCACTTTATATAGTACTAGCGGATAGTTCAATAACTGTATTAAAATAGCGCTTCAAATGAACTAAATCAAGTCATCTACAGAGAAATTCATAAGGAGAAGAATCCTAATACTACATAAAAAGTTTTTCGGACTTCTCAGAAATATAGGGCTATACAAGAAATGAAAAATTAATACAATCGATCCACTTACTCCGCTGTTATTAAAACGAACATTTTATTTTAATATTCCACTACCTGTAGGTTTTTAGGTATGAACAAAATGTTATTACAAGAAAAGATAACTCAAGAGTCCATCTATACACCAAGAACAAGTTTAAAGAACTTTAATTTCGATGCGCATTGAACATTTATCTGCGTAAATTTCTATCAGAATAATTGGATATGGTAGCTAAGGCATTTCATTTTTTAAGAAAATTTAATTCTGTAAGAGCTAGTGCATGCCTTATGTTTATCTTAATGAAACATATGTTAAGTAACTATACGAGAAATAATCATAGATGTGTTTAAAATCATACGGTAACATAAACGTACCTCTGAACGTATCGTTAAGAGAGGGATAAAGTTGTATGATACCAATGGAGATACTTCATTCAGAGTTGTCTTCGTTGTTTGCATCTGATAATTATGAAGAAATAAATTTCTTTTTTAAGGGATTGGTTTACCATCACTCATCCTCTGGAAATTCCTTTGAATTCTGTAATTGTTATGGATAATTGGACACATTCCACTTCACTAAATAAAACTGCAACATCGTCAACTAAGAAAATAGAAATGCAGAATGGTTAGAGGAATGGTACTCTAAAATATAGAGTAAGTTTCCAAAGAAAAATATTTTTCTCCCATAACATTCAAAATGCTTAGAAGTTCTTCATTCCGAAATTTGAGGTTACAAAATTATTGTTTCTTCGTCACAATCACTTTTTTAAAATGTTCCACACCATGCGATTTTCATACCATTTTTTTTATTTTTTATGCAGATTTTCAAAACACAGGCAACTATATATTTCCATTTTCCTTAAAGCTCTGTCTTTTCACCTGTTCATTTTTGAATCTATATGAAACTTCTACAAAAGAAAACTAAAACTTTCAAGTTACCGAATGTAAAAGTTGCCTTCTTTTAACTAAGGCAAGCGAAGCTAAATTATATAAGGTATTTGTGCATTGTAATCAAGTAAATGGTATAAAACTTGCAAAATGGTTATTTTCAAAATTCCATTATATGTAGAATTTGATATAGAATAACAAATTGGAGTTTTAGCAGCCAATAACTGATATCACACTGAAATTTGAATCCTTATAGTATTTGTGTAAGCAGTATGTAAACTATACTGTCAAGAGGTCCGTAGTTCGAATCTCGGTTAGGGTGAGTTACCTGGATAATGTATTTTTTCGGGGTTTCCCTTATCCTGATAAGACGAATGTCGGGTAACTCTAGGTTTCATAGACCCCGAAGTCATTTGAGCATCATTTCACCCAAATCATTCCTCGTCCGATATGACTTAAGATTGGAGGACGTAAACTACAACAAAAAAAACTGTACTGTCATGCGTCACTATATTATTTTCAGTTAATTGCAATAGAATTTATTTGAGTGGAAATAAACAAGAGGCTATTAATAATAATAATAATAATAATAATAATAATAATAATAATAATAATAATAATAATAATAATAATAATAATAATAATAATAATAATAATAATAATAATAATAATAATAATAATAATAATAATAATAATAATAATAATAATAATAATAATAATAATAATAATAATAATAATAATAATAATAATAATAATAATAATAATAATAATAATAATAATAATAATAATAATAATAATAATAATAATAATAATAATAATAATAATAATAATAATAATAATAATAATAATAATAATAATAATAATAATAATAATAATAATAATAATAATAATAATAATAATAATAATAATAATAATAATAATAATAATAATAATAATAATAATAATAATAATAATAATAATAATAATAATAATAATAATAATAATAATACATATTCTAAGAAAAGTTCACAAAATCACACTTCGAAAGTACGCTACCAATAACAACCATGAAATGGTAGGAAATAACCTGAGCGCAAGTGGAAAAGCATGATCACTTTTATTGGGAAGGTACGAGTTGATCGATCAAATGACTGATCAATTCCTTATTGGCTCAGAGGAGTCGGATTTGGAGAATGAAGACGTAACCTAAGTAGATGAAGCTAAGGTAGAGGAGAGAGCGTAATTGATACTTTGGAGGCAATAAGACGGCTAGCGTCAATCCCGCAGTCTAAGGTCTCTTCTCTTTTAATGGTTGTGTCAAGTAAATCCTTACAGTGTCTAGTGTTCTAGGTTCTGTCATGTAGTGATATTCCTTAGTCCTGGAAAAGGAACATGTTTCTACTTGTCTATTCGTATTATTAAGAAATCGTCATTGATGGTCAATTTTAAATCGCAAGAAGTGACAAACTTGAGTTTCAAAGTAAGTTATACAGCAAAAATGGCATCATTACCAAAACCAAAATTAAGGCTTACATATACCTCAAGTCAACTTTAAACCAAATATAGGTGTGTAAATATTAGTGAGGGATAAGTGTATGACAATTGAAACACTAAAATATCTGCAAATCTAGTGGTCTTCATCAAGTTTGAGAAAACGATAGCTTAATGAGAAAACTTGTAACTAAGCTGTCACTGTCGCCACCACTACAAATGTTGTCTAACAAACACTGGATTAAGAATAACTTATGTGTAATATTCACATTAATTTCTCTAAACAAAACTACGTATTTTATTTGGCTGGTTACATATATTTTTTCGAAAGCAATTTTTGTCCCCTTAACTTCATTGATATTTTTAATATTTATTTATTTGTAAAGTTTCCATTATAATTTCAGTAGAATAAATTTAACATTGAACATGCTGTATCATACCTCCTGTACAAATACATAAAATTACTGACCCAAGATTTACTCACTGACTGAGGTGTCCTGGCCATAAGCCTTTGGTTTTCCTGAGTAGCTTGGTGTCATTTCTTCTTGACCTTCGCTGCTTTTATCATAATCCACTTTTCTCATATCCTATATAAGAAATCTCCTATACATCGACTTTTAACATCGACTTCTTAAGATAAGTGGATTATAAGTGACAAATATTTTTATTTGTGTAATTTCCTATACATCTAATTTTCTTTTCTCCCATCCCCGTTAGCATGCGTACCGCCAATATCTCTTTACTTACCCTGTCCCATTTCTTATCCCATATTTTTCTCCTGTAATTTGTTAACTCCTTACATTATATCAGGAATGCACAGTACTCTCTTCGTCTCCACAAAATTCACATATCCCTGCTTCATTACTTCTCAAACTTTTTAAGTATAATGTTCCTACTCTCATCCCTGCTATGCCTTCTCTTCCAGTTTTGTCACATTGATCTGTATATTTTTCCCTACCCCATTCTGTCTTTAATTGCTTATAAAATTTCAAATATGTCTTTTCTTCTATACTTTCCCATATCCCTTGCCTATCTATGTCTTGTACTCTAGTTCTCACTTTCTTCCAAAAACCGCTGTAATTTATCTCCTCTGCCCTCCAAAAATCTCCCATGCCTATCTTTGATACCAATCTTTCCAATTCCGACCACCAACTATTTGTATTTTAATGCTTTTCTGTTGCTTCATGCACAGATTCAATAATTCCCCTTTCTTTCCTTTAATACACTCATACCATAATTTCAATATTCTCTCTATTATTATTCCCCTACTTTTTGTATTGCCTAGCTCTAGTAATGCTACTTCTCTTGGTGACGAATTTGGCAGCCCTAGTAGTTCTTTGCAAAACAATCCATATATCTGGTCTAATTGTGTTCCTATCTCTGATGTGCCCCATACTTACACTGCATACATTGTTCTGGCTTCAACGACCGCTTCATACACTCTTTCTAACCAACTAATTGACATCTCCAGTTAATGTTTATACATTCTTACCCCTAACATTGCCGCCCTGCCATTAGCTATCGCGTTTCTGGCTTGTGCAACCCATCCTCCACTGCTATCTTAATTGAGAATGACGTCAGCAGAAATAGATTCATTGACATTGCATTGTAGGATCAATGTACAATGATGCTATTTCCTCTTTCTTTGTTTTTCTTCCTTGTACGGAGGACTTTATCCCCGATGACTTACCAATGCACGCTTGGAATCAAATGCAAATCGAAGAGCAGAGGGACTCAGCGTCAGAGTTTTCGGGATTGATGATCTTTCCGAAGCCTGATGTAAGAGTGAGGCCGCAGAAAACTCGTGGAAAGCCTTCAGATGCCACGTTCTCCACCTCAATCTCATATACCGTCGTCTGGGCTCGATCAATACGTCTTCTTAATTGGAAAATTATTTCAATTTTATCATTAACAGTGATATAACACTAAGTTGATTTCAATCAATTAACTAATTATACATACGGATATATAAAATATCTTACTATCAGGTCAAAACTGATTACAATTTGCCTAGATTACCTTTGTGAGAAGCGAGCAGTCTAAACACTCGACCACAGCGCCACAATCAAAACAATCGACAGATGTTTAAAAGTGTATCGCCATATGCTGTGCTTGAAATTTCATACTCTTTCCATGACAGAAACAACTAAAGGGCGACAGAATTTTTAAAATGCCGATAACAGATATCTCAAAAGTCATGATGCTACAAAAATGGTATTTCAAATAAATTGTGCGTTTTAAGGATTTTTACATTTTCGGTGCGTTATGAACATAACTCTTCTGAGTTATAAAGCTTATATACAAATACTGCCAAATGAACAGGACTTCACAGGTTTTCCAACGAAATTCAAGATATAAATTTTGTCACGTAAAATACCTAAGTTCTGGTGTTTTAACCACCGCGAGTTTAAGCACATAAGCTTTCAGTTACGAGTAACTTCTATTAAAATAGAAAAGTTTTAAAATGTTGCATTAAAGACTAAATTGGTGCAAAATATTTTCTTGAAAAAAAGCTTTTTGATACACTTTGGAAAATACTGATCCTGAATACCAAGTTTGGTATTTATCTAACATTCCGTTTTTAAGTTGTACTGTTGACACACGTCCACACGGACTTCTGTCTTTATTTCTTTATATTATTTACTCAAGAGACGTCAAAACATGCCATTTCCGATTGATGTCGATATGGAGCTATTGCCAGCAATATAAAACCACCCCTAGCTAAATGCATACGGGTAGAGAAACTAGATATGCAATTTGTTCCAACTGAAACCTCATCATTGCAACTTTATGGTATCATTTAGAAAATATGTCTCAGATAATATCCGCTAAGGCGTTAGAGGAATATATGACCCGCGAAAAAATACTTCAAGAAAGAAATGTAGGGATATTTCAATCTACGAGAAAGGAATATTACTTCAGAGATCGTCGGAGGGAAATAGGACCAAGAGAAACTGAAGATACAGATTACCAGACTGGGAAAATCTAATTTAAGACGCACAACCAATAAATAGAAGATGCCAGTTATGGATATCGGAAAGATGAGCAGAAATCATAGAAAAAAGAATCCCAGGAGAGCCAGAGAAGAGATATGGAGAGTATCACAGCGGACAGACACAACCGATTATACAGAAGAGGAAAGAAGGCAACCCGGATGTATGGAACTGACGAACCAGCTACGATTTCAGTCCCTTTATGAGATGGATACCAGTAGGAGGAAGCTTTGGATATTTAAAATTGTAGGAAACAGTCTTTCGTAGTTTGGAATAGTAATTAAAGCTGTAGTAGAAATCTAGATTTGATTTATATCATTGGTGTAGAAGTAAAGTAGAAGAAAGACTATTTTAGATAGATTAGATGAGTAGATCTGTAAGGTTATTGGAATCCAGTAGTTTGTAGTTTTATTTAGTTCTTTAATGTAGCAAGTAGATTATATCTGCAAAATTAGTAAACTGTTTTGTGTTATTTGATTTAAAATTAGTAAAGTTAGAACTGAAGTTTGCGTAATAAGGCCTGGTATAGATTCCAGAAACCGGGCTAATAAATATGCAGATTTTATTTTATTTTATTTTATTTTATTTTATTTTTTAACCTTAAGTTTTTTTTCCAAGAAACAGCGTGCCTTTCATTTTTCCTTTTGACATACCGTAGGAATGCTAATGTTCTTGGCTATACTTGCTCTAACACTACTTTTCAATCCTAGGAGCCTGCTGTGCAACTTTAACATGAGAGAATGGTGTGGAAGGACTTAAACGACGAGCAGCTACTCGAAAGTAAACGCTCGTTATCATGACAGCAGACACAACACGCCCGTGCAGGAAGCACGTGGTACATACAAGCTATTAGGATTGACAATAACGTTAATTCAGGTATGCAAGTTGGCCTCCTTAATCTATGTCCTTTACAATAACGACTACGGTATGGTTTCAGACGTGCCCCTTTAATTAGTGTTCTTTTGTGTTATCCTCTTCTACAGTTTTTCTTTTGACTTAAGCAGATCTCCGTTGCAGAGAATTTTACAGCAGTTCAATGTCAAATATCAACTCCTGGAATTCCTTTTCCATTAGTTTACATCAGCGAGTATAATAATTATTTGCTTAAAAATTTTGTAAAATTAAAAAAAAAATCTAATAAAAAGTTGCAACCATGCCTTAAGCTTCAAAAATTTAAATGTAAAGCAATTTCTCAGCCTTCATTAAAGGCACCAAATGTTGTCAATCAAATGATCTAACTCCATAATATTTACTATATTTATTAATTCAACAACACATATATTCGTGATGGAATACAGATTTAGTATTTTCTCAAACAATAGACCTTATACCTAAAGTTTGATTTGCACTTTTCTGTGAAGCTTTATCTGCATCATGTTTTGTTGCAGTCAATGAATGCAGATTGTCTTCACTATCATCTTCCTCCATCTGCGTAGAAGAGACTTCATCTAAATCTAAAGTGCTCTTGGTAGTACAAATTAACTTTACATGATTTTCCCAATATTCCCGTTTGCCAAATTCAAAACCACACACTTCATAAACATAGAAGAGCTTTTTGTCGTGATTCATGAGATGCCATCGAGGATTCTTCTTATCATCAAAAGCTCTCTGGCAGCGGGAACATTTAAATGGTTTTTGCTTGTAATGAACAATACGTACATGTCTTTCCACATCCCCTTTACGTGTAAATCTTCCGTCACATACTTCAAAATTATTGGAGAAAGATGGGTGAACTATTCCTTGTCGCAATGTGCAGATATATTATATTTTACAAATATAAAGTTCTACAACAAATCCTGGATGTTCTAATAACCAACTTTAAAGATACCACCAGTGTGAAATCTCCTGGTCCTAAATAAATTTTATTTTACGTTATATAGTATACATTAACTACTCAAATCGAAAAGTAGTTTCTCTTTTTGTATTCAGAAAAATGAAGCGGCGTTTGGGTGGGTTTTCTCTGGCTTCCCCGATTTCCCCCACCAGTCATTTCATCAACTGCTCCATAATTACCTTTCCTTTCATCTATTGCATCGACATTTCATTTCATTCAATTCTTCCATAGGTACTGACTCCCCATTCTAGATATCCTCTCAGTCACTTTGCTTATCATCAGGCGTCTGACCCCAGACAAGCACTTGTAAGTCTTAGGGTCTGTAAATCCTGCATGCGAGAAGGCTAAAATGGAAACGATGTGGTATTTAATGCGTAAATGCAAAGCATTTGGCGTCAAAAAGTATAGGTGCTTTATATCTTAACGTTTTCTATACCATGTGTCGCCTCATTTGCTGTGGATTCTAGATGTCACCTTAGACGCCCTCTACAATGTCGTTCCTCCAGTGATGAACCATGTGATTCTTTTCTCAGGATATGTGTGGACTTAGCTATTTTGTTAGTATTATGTGTGAAAAGTTTGTGGAGGAGATGAACGGTTATTAGTGTTATATATCATTTGCATAAAGTATTTCTGTATAAAAGCAGCAAATAAAATGTGTAGTAGTTATTTCATAGAATATAAAATGTGCAACTTTTATAGCAATGATTATCTACAGCGAAAGGCTACTGTCTCTCCCCCTCCCCCCTCATTTTGTCTCTGGAATCCGCAACCAATGAACGTAGCCTGTAAATCATTAAGTACTTCTCTACAGTATTTCTCTGTTCCGAAACCAAGCAATTTACAGCTGATTCCTTCACCTCTTTCTAAGTTGTCCGATATTTCTTCAGCCTTTAGATTTGTATTCATAAAGTTCCTCATGTATACGGCCTTTCTTCATCCACGTCATAAGCTCATGCCTTTTATTCCTATACTGATATATGTGACAGTAATTTCACGTTTCTCAAATATTTAAGAATTTCTTCTGAATTGTTCTGTATAAAGTAATTTGTACAAAATAGAAAATGTGAGATTGGGTAGGCCACGGAATGATACAACGCAAGTTAAATGTTACATAATATTATTGGTATTGGTAATTACATTAATGGAGTTAACGTACTGTGGTGACGTGGACCATTAGAAGAAAAGTAATTTATTTGTTCTAGAAACATCGTGTGCAGGGAATCCAGAATAATGAGATAGCTTAGCGGCACTTGGTAAACAACGGTCCTGAAAGTAAGACGTGCTTTTGGTGTCGCTCTGCAAGTTTGTGGGGAAAAAAAACTTTTGGTTGTACATGCATTAGTGTTGCACTGGTGGCGTGTGCCAGAAACTTAAAGTTCATCGATGCAACAGTAATAATCTGTGAAAGGACAGAATCTACGTAATTTAAAATTGTAGCAGAATTTAATAATTGTTTTGTGTAATAAACCCCACAGTAGTTTATTTCCCAACAATTGCAGTACCAAATACCTTTACTCCGAGACTGCGACCAGAGATAAGTCTCATTGCTTCAGAGCGCCGAGGCATCTACAAGAAGTCTACCAGATCGTCACCAAAGGTGACAGTAATTGAACATTCTTGATCACGCCTTTTGCAAAATTTCCCGTTGCAAAATGATCGCCACAACGCGCAGCTTCTAGAACGTCGATTTCTACCATCACGCATTTTGCAACTCAGAATAATTTTCCCGTTGCATCTGTATTCTGCAGAGTTCCTTCAATACCAAATTTCTCTCAGATTTCCACGTTTCTTTTGTGATCATACAGTCAGAAATCTGTCAATGGTCTTAGCAATTTCATTTCTGCTGCTTCAATCGTTTTTGCCAAACTAATTGTTCATATCCAGATTTCTGCGCCGTAAAGTAACATCACTTTTAAAATGTAAGGGTCGTCTCTTGCCTTACCTTTCTAAAAAGCGTTGCTTTTATTGCATTTTTTGGTAACTTACATAATTGTTTCTTGGGTCTTTACAGTACAAGTAAGAAATGTCACAAACAAGAATATTAAAAAGGCGGGACTTGATCTAATATTTCCTTCCTAATTATGATTTTAGCTCTAAGATGTTCTTGTCCACAAAATTGCACATATTTGATATATTTAAACAGATCTTTAAATGGTAGAATTTTGTCACTTCACGCAACATCCAGACAGTCCTTTGCATGTTATCCTCCGTTTCTGCAAAGACAACCTGATCGTCTGCAAAAAGGAGTGCATTTAAAACAACCTTGTTAAGTCTAAAATTATCAATTAGCTGTTCTTGCCAAATTTTAGCTACGTCATTCATATGAATATTAAACGACGCAGGCTATAAAGAACATCCTTGTCTTACTCCATGTGAAGAATAATATATATATACTTTTTATGGCTACTTCCTCAGTAAATGCTGAGGAACACCATATCTCTTCATCATATCCCATAATTTTGATCTAATTACTCTGTCAAGCGCTTTCTCATTGTCTATAAAAGATATAAATGTAGGTGAATCGTATTCGCGATGTCTTTCAATAATTTGGCTCTGAGAAAAGATGTTGCGATGCAGGATCTGCCTGTTTATAGCCATTCAGTTATTCTGTAATAAATACTTCTGATATTGGTCCTAATCATGTGGCTGTTATCTTAGCATATATTTTATACCTGCAATTTAAATTATCTATAATTAATTATTGCTATCATTGTGGTTTCATTTTTAAAATACTGGAATTACTACTACACCTGCCAACATTCTGGGATATCTCTTGTTCTTAAAAATTACAAAGACGTAGTTTTAAGTTCTGAGATGCGTTTCTGAAACATTCTTTAATAGGATCTACATTTCCATCTGCTATAGTTTTCACTGTATTTTCTTCTTCCCCGTACCATAATAATCTCCTGAAAATAATCTCGACATATCTCTTCACAGATACTATTTAACTTCAGCGTATCTTTTTCTTCTTTAATTGCTTTAACGCTTTATACGCCTTTATTTGCTTTCCATGAGCATCATAATCTAGATAACTCAGCATGATCTTCTAAGATTTTCTCCATACTTGTTGATATAAACCTCGAATAATAGGATCTTGTAATAAATGTACTCTATAAACTTCTTCTAGTGGTATATATAAATATAATAATTTGTGACTTAAAATTTCACTTATCTTATAAGAAATGATAAAACTCTTCTTACAAATTGAATACGATCGCGATATCGTGAAACTTGTTTTCACATCCTCAGCAAGAGTCATAAAACATCGTCGTCAACGCTACAATCGCTAAATGTCACTATGTTTTTGTTTGTACCACCAAAATCTGAAAAATAAGTTTAAAAACAGAATCGACTGCCAATATTTCAAAATTCATTACGCGATTTTTATTTTTTAAAATAAATATATTTTCCCAAACCATTAAATCTATCGGACTATTTAATTGTTTTAATAATTTAACTTCAGTATTTATTTCATGGTTAAATGACCAAAAATGATCTACTACTGCCGATTTATCAGTCTGTATGTACTGAATGACACGAAAATTCTGGTTTCTAAAATACCTTTTTTTCTTTCCAGTATAAACCTTATCATAGAAGGGAGAATTAAATTGATAAATACCATATTTTTATTATTAGGAATTTAATCGTTTTAGATGAAAGTAGTAAACGAAGATAAACAAAATAAAAAATACAAAGAATACAAAAAATATAAAATTCCTAATAACAAAAAATCTGGTATTAATCAATTTAATTGTACCGATTGTGATAAGGTTTATATTGAAAATGCAGAATGTAATTTAGAAACCAAAACGAAAGAACTTTTTCGTAACATTAAGTACAGACTGATAAATTGGTAATAGCAGATCATGTTTAGTCATTTAACTCTGAAATAAATTCTAAAGTTAAATTATTAAAACAATTAAATAGTCCGATAGATTTAATGGTTTGGGGAAATATATTTATTTTAAAAAATGAACATTGCATAGTGAATTTTGAAATACCGGCAGTCATTTGTGCTTTTAAATTTCCCCTTTTCGGATTTTGGCGGTACTAACAAAAACATAGTGACATCTAGCGACTGTAGCGTTGACGAAGATTCCTCTTGCTGAGGATGTGAAAAAAGTTTCACGAACTCGCGATCCTGTTCAATTTATAAGAAGAGTTTCTTCATTTCTTTTAAGATAAGCGAAGTTTTAAGTTGCAAATTATTATATTTGTATATATTTGTGTGCTTCACTGTTAAATAGCCTCATGTTTTACGTATTCTTCTAGTGGCATTTGAATCGTTTGCTTCTTCGAAAATCGAGTTTTTATATTTATTTTGGAGACAACGTAAACCAGTTTAAAGCTATAAAAACAAATCAAAGTCCTCCATAGAACAAAGTCGACTGCGTTATTAAGCTCTCCAAAAGAAGGAAGAAAGGGTAAAAACAGAAGCCAAAACTACGTTGACACAGTTGAATTAGGTACGTGTGCTGATTATGAACACTACAAAATGCTATGATGTATACAATAAGGGCTGCTTCAGATTAAACTAGATCCTTTTGAAACTTCATGTCGTGCTTCTTCAACACAATTAATAACGCGGTCTTAATTCTTGTCTTGCTGGCATTTTTTCATTAGTTTCAAGCAATTATATGGAGCTGAATTCTGGCATGCAAAAATTGAACAACGGCTGAAGAATCAGCAATAAATGCCCTTCTTTGTCCTTTAATGAGATCTGCTATGAACCACAGTCCACAACAGTACATGTTTCTCTTCTCTGTGAGACTGAAATATTGTACTCAACCAATGTAATCAACATAAATTTTAGTTTAAGCAGATTCAGAAATGAAGCCGTAAGGGGAATAAAATGGGAACTTAATTTCACAGTCCGTAGAATAACCACGGTTCGGAATAATTACCTTTCAATTCCCCATTCCACCTTTCCAGCAAGCTTAGCCGTTTTTATCCAACATCAGTCAAAAATATTTTAACACACTGCTGGAAGAGCGACATGAGGCAACTGATAGTAGAGCTAATAAAGCTCGATGACAATTTCTGAAATAATTAACTATTCATAGATAACACTGAACTGCTGTCATCAAAGGTCAGTTAATGTCGCAGATTGAAAACGCTAACTAAAAAGTTTCAACTGAAATATTGGAAAAATAAACAGAAAAAATCTAGAGGCTGAAGAAACATGATGTATGTTACACTTCCTGTGTGCTGAGCAGGGTAATAATTTTGAAAGTAATTTTAATGCTTTACAACACTCAGTATAAATATTCGATAGTAAATTCACCACTATTTGCATACAAATCATAAACTTTCAAAGGCATCTCCATATAAATTGTGCTTAATCTTCTACAGTTTTGAGTGACAAACTTTCTTCAAACTCTCATAAAAGTTCAATTGATTAGTGTAACTTTTCCCTTTGCGAGCCCTCAGAACCCAGATATGCAACAGGCCCACCAATAGTAATAGGTGCTATCATAGTTAACACATATTTTTTATTTATTTTTCTTATTTAACTGGTATACTGTTTCCGTTTATTTTGCTCTCTGTTGCCTATATATTCAGACATACACACTATTCATATAAACACCCATGCACAGGACGGGACTCGAACCCACGACCCTCTATGCGGTGGAATGCTAGAGATACGCGCTTTAGCGACCATGGCTAAGAGGGCCGGCTTATATTTAAACTATGTGATGTGTGCAGTCACATGATGGCTAGAGTGAATTAAATGAATGTAACAAATCTAATTCTTTTAGAAACGTCTATAAATTAATTCTAAACTTTTGAATCCAGAGGAATTTTGTTGATTTTATGCTTCGATATCAAATATGCATACGAGTTGTCATT
This sequence comes from Mantis religiosa, assembly GCA_030765055.1. Lineage (NCBI taxonomy): Eukaryota > Metazoa > Arthropoda > Insecta > Mantodea > Mantidae > Mantis > Mantis religiosa. Next base: position 130,289,792 of record CM060953.1, on the reverse strand, counting down.
TTTATAATATATGACTGGAAATATTAGTTATATTTCGCTATCCTTCAGTTGTCCAATTGTTCCCGAACATCACTCTTCATAAATCATGGTTCACCGATGGTAACAAAATCTTTGTTTACTTAAGTTACCATACTTGATAACCGAGCCTTGTCTTCCTAGTGGCATTTGGACGGAATGGAGGCGCTACGAATTCCAAGCCTAGAGCAGCATCATCAATCATTTCTTTTGAAGATTTTTAGCGGAGTATGGAGGATAAAGAGAATTCCCTCCTTTTACTCTAATTTTCAATAACAGAAACTAGTAACTTTTCAAGATACTTTGATTCCATAGCATGCGCTCTGTTTTAATTTCTTTCTCCGTTTATTAGAGAATGTTATTATTATACCACATGCATGTGAACTGTCCAATGCTCAAGCGGAGCGCTGTTGCCAAGTGTAGTGCCTATGACGGCAGCGGTGCTGTACTTAAAAGCACGTTTTATACGCCAGCAAAGTTTCTGCTTATTTTTCTCGTAACTAAACATATTAAATATTACTAAAACATTAAAATCTCACCTTGACACACTCACAGCAGTGGGACAGTAACTCGCTTTACAACTTTGTGGGTCTTTCCCGGAGATTGAAATAAAGGCCCGCACCCTTTTTCTAAGGATGAAGTTGCTTCACTACGAATTCGTGACACTGTGTGTACACTACCTACACTACAAGCTTCCACAATTAATTCCTAGGTTTTTTTTAAATCTAGAGTTGCCCTCTATTCTGGATTGGAAAGTTCTCTTAAAAGCTTGTTCACATTAAATATATTTTTTCTACCCTGAGAATGAATCGCTTCACTTTGGTTGCTAGAAAAGATCACTGATCCCAGCTTCGAGGGACATGTTCACGCACTCGGATCACAAACACTGGAGATAACATAAGTTTATAATAATAATTAATGTAATATTAACAATATTTCAGCTGGAGTTCGACACACGACTTAACGATGCCGTTCAATTTAACAAAATAACACACCGCCACTACGAAATTTAACTGAACATTAAATCAGTCTGTTTCAAGATGTGTGACTTCAGTTTTCATTGTAGATGCACGGTTTAGTTATGCTTAAGATAAATTTTGCGATGAAGGAATGGTGTTGTTTTTCAGGCTTGTGTGTGTTGAATGGATAAATGTTGGGTAACCATAATCATGTTAAGATAAATCGTGCATCGCTCGCATTCTAAATACCGTAGAAACAAAATTGTTGTACGGTCGTGATCAGAAAAATAAAATTTTCTTATTGATTGGCATCTGTCACTTTCAAATATTTATCCAAGCGGAATTAGTGTTCTCAGTTAATGTGCGTGAGATGCGCATACCACATTCGGCAGCTATGATAGGACGGGCAAGCTTTGGATTTGCTGGAGTCTGATAATTGGCCCGTCTCCATATGGCATTAACTTTTGCGAAAATTATAGTGTGCTTGTAGACTGTAAAGTTATTTGCTTTAAGAAATTGTACCATGGGAAGTTAATGTGGATTTTCTTTTAATTTACGTCTTCCAACGTTGTCGTATCGGACGATGAATGGATTGGTTGAAATGGTGCATAAATGAGCCCGGGGTCCATAGAGCTTAGAGCTACCCGACATTCGTCTTTCGAGATAAAGGGAAAACCCCGAAAAAACCTTATCCAGATAACTCAACCTGACAGAAATTCGAACTTGGGATCCCTTGAGCGTGAGGCAGACATGCTACCACCACACTACCGAGGACGGAAGCTTGACAGTAGGGAATATTGACTCTATTACGTTGGTCTTGAATAACTGCTGATAATGAACCTTCTGAATTGTGTAATTGTAAATGTATACCACTATATATTGTGTGAACCACCAGTTAGTTATAATTAGTGACGTCGAATACTGCAGTAATGTTCAATTCATATTTCAATATTAATGTCTCTATTTATTTTTTATTGTAGATTAAACAAATTTAAGGCTACTAAAGATGGTAAATCTTTAATCTTAAACTGGTATTTACCTCTAGAGTAATGTTCTTTATAAGTACTCCTTCTGCGCTCCTTGACGCTACAAACTCTAAACCTAAGAGGTCCAGGTTAAAGTACATGGCATACAAAGAACTGACTCAATGTTTCCCCCAATAAACAACTCAAATGCTTTAATTCATTACTATAATCCTTGATTATAACAAATACAACATCTTCATTATAATATGTGCTCCCTTTTAAAGAGCACAAGTAAACAAAGAGCATCATAATCTTTATAAAATTACTCTATCACACACAATTTTCCTGGAACAACACTAATAAAGTATGAGGGAAACAAGGGTTCTGGAAAACATTTAAATTAACGGTGATGCTAGCCAGTAACTACACAGTAAGCATTTACCAAAGCAAAATAACTGAGCCGAACAATTACATGAGTAATATCTCAAAACCTTTGAAATGACTTTAGGGTAAGCCTACAGTTAAATTCCGTGCCCATTTAATGATGTAGAAATTCCAAGCTAGCTAGCAATCACGTTTAAAAACATAGAAACATGAAAAGGGAAAAGACAATAAGGCTTCTGGTCCCGGAAATGAAGGAGTCAAAGCTCACCAAAAGCGATTATGAAAACGGAAAGAATATTTTACCAAAATCTCAAAACTTGGAGAATTTACCCCTGAGTGAAGCACCAACTCCCCTACCGATTCCAAGCAATACATCTGGGAAGACTTTCGGAAAATAGCAGCGCTCAAAGAGAGCAGCAACGGAAATCCAAAGCGATCCCTTACAGCGCCTCGAATCGGGAAGGCAAGGAATGAGTGCCGGAGAAAAAACAAACGGCACACTGCATATTCCGTAACTACAGGAAAATATTTGTAGTTTATGATAGTATTGCAGTTGTATACACAGATTTTTGTTACTTGTATCTATCATATTAAGATAAACAAAAAGGTAGGTACAAGATATGTGTATATATACATTATTCCACAACTGCACGTATACATATTTGCATCCAGTTCATTTCAGCAAAATGAGTTTGAGTTTTACCTTTATAATTCATGGCAGCAATAACTTTATATTTCGTCTCACTGACCACTTGAAAAGCAACCTTTTAGAAATTCTGTGGCCACTGTATCATAACGCCACAGATAACTCATTTTTCATCCATCCTTCCCTCCACATCAGACATGGTCAACAAAACAAATTGGCTCTACTTTTACAAACGCTAAGCCATTCTGCGCCATAAAAATGCGGCACACAAGTTTTTATTTCTGGTTTCAAATTGTGTAATGTTAGGGTTACCCTAAGTTTTTTCGAAGGTTTTATTGTTTCTTGATTAGATAAATGAAGAGGAACTGCTTCAAAACTTCATAGCCAATACAGCATTCTTTCCTCACTCGTGTTTCTCTCATCCTGCTGTTCATTCCATAAAGCACAAGCAGTCTGCATTTTCAAAATTGCTTCCATTAAGTGCTAATACAAATTACCAGCTCACGTGCAATTTTATCTTTATAAATAAAACCTTTTCTATAAAATACTCCATTAGAAACATCTACACATTACATAGTAAGCTGCAATTATTCTTTATAATGAAAACTTGTTTTCTCCTAATTTCCCTGGATTGCTCACAGGGAGGTAATAAGAGAAAATATGGCTTATGGCTTACTTTCCCAAAATAGGATTACATTGACATTGCATATAAATATCGGCAATCAGTAAATTATCAATGCAAACTGTTGGAGCTCCAGAAAACACTTGCAAGGTGTCTCCTGCATAGAATTCCCAAGCACTGTTTAAAAATGCTATCACCTTCTTTTCCACAGAGGAATTTTCCACAATGAAAATATATAAATTAGTGTATCACTCCAATTAAAGTGAAACACTCCTTTCCTTGCTTCCATGGAATACACACTTCTAGAATGGACCAAGCACCACATAATTAATTCATAGTGTTGATTTTTTTGTGTGTAATTTATGTCCTCCAACGTTAAGTCATATCGAACGATGAATGCATTGGGTGAAATGATGTTCAGATGATCCCGGGGACCATAGAGCTAAGAGTTACCCAACATTCGTCTCTCAGGATAAGGGAAAACCCCGTTAAAACCTTACCCAGATAACTCACCCTGACCGAGATTCGAACTCGGGACCTCTTGAACGTGAGGCAGATATGCTACCACCACGCTACCGAGACGGTTTAATTGATAGTGTATTTCTTACTTTCATTTTGCAGGTTTATAACACGGGCTCGATGATTCATGATTGTTTCCTGGAAATTTTTTCAAGCCAATGGCGAGAAGCGTTAAGGACCTTGCGAAGTCAGAAGATAAATAAATTGAAAAAATCTAAAGGAAGATAAAGTTAAAGTGTACATTTTCTCCACAAAAACGTTTACATTGTTTGCGGAAAACTGTCGCATGGTTCTAGTCCTAAGAAGTTAATTCCATTATTTATTGGTTCATTACATATGCGTGGGTCTAAACGGAAGCACTTATTTGTTTACCAACCCCCCCCCCCCCACATAAAAATACCAAGCATGATTCATTTTTTCTGCATCAATTGTCTTAGACATGTAGAAAGATGTGTGTGATAAGCAGATATCGGAGCCCATACACCTTCAAAGGGATATGAAGTTTACGAGTCTCGTAGTATGTAACTGATGACGTCGGTCCCGAGAACAACACATAGGGATAGTCCGGTTCGCAACGCGTAGCTTTAGTTTCATTACAACTACTGTTCGCCTCGCAGGTAGATCTGCCTTTCAGGGAATGCAAGGTGTTGGACATATTGTGTTAATAGCATTACTTTCACAGAAATTATTGGACAATCTCCATTTTATGAATCTATAGTTTTGGGTATTATCAACAACCATTAAACAGCTTGAAGAGCGTACCTTCGAGCTGTCTAAAAGCAGTCGAAGAGGTGTCTGAAAAAATTAACAATATAGAGACTGCACTACCTACCAAACGAACAAAACTGTCGATTATTCAACACAAAAATACTGGATTTTCAATGTTGCGTAATATAAAAAAATAAACTAAGTATCGGACAAAAATACGAAGATGATTTATACTACTTACCTGCACCATTAACGTCATGTGACACTGAATGAACTTTCTCCCAATATTTTATATTGTTTCAGTGAGAGACGCAGAAAATTCACATTCGACAATTTACGAATGAACATGGTTGTTCACTGTAATTCCCGCATTGAAAGCAATGAGAAGGATGGCATGTTGTAACGTAGGTTACACTTTGTATCTGTACCGGATTGTACACAGACTGCGCTTCGGAATACTTGTTGACACAGACATTTGTTGATTGCGCACCTGACCTTAGTACCTGTGTGCGCACATTGATACCTAAGGTGTATGGGATCCGATGTCTGGTGATAAATAAACCGCATATGTAGTAGGAAAAAAGAAGGGATCCGTTGTATTCATATTATTTTGTTGATTTTCATACTTTTTACAAATTGTTCTTATAAAACCTATTTTTCGTCAAATAAAGGATATCAGCAATAGTTTCTTATATTTAAACTTAAAAGAAGCATATAATAGATTAATGGCACAAACAAATATTCGAAATATTTGTTGCTGTTATATTCTCAATTTGAAAGTCTGTGAGCTCGGAAACCAGAAGCAAGTATATTAATTCTAGACTCCCTATTCTCTTCTTGACATCACTAGAAAAAAAATAGGAATTTTGTATATCGTTTTAAATCTATTGTTCAATGCAACGTATATGTTTAAAAGTAGTACTATGAGACTTCTGTTCTAACGATTAATTCTCAATTAGAGCGGCCAATGATATTTATCTGAACTATTTAGTAAATAAAATATGAATTTAAAAACTGAATCCCAAATTTTCTTAATAAAATGTTAAAATATATTCATTACGATTAGTATAGTTCGGCTAAACAAAGGAATGACGGTTCAGTAGTGATCAGTGGTACAAAACAAATAGAATGACTAGGTAGTAAAGGCTATATGATAATTTAACGCCTCTGTGTATGAAATACTCTCGCCATTTGGCCACTTGACTGCTTATGTGTTTACATAGGTGTTATGAAAAGTTTCCGACGTATTGAAGATATAAGATATTTTTTCAGATTTTTTTTTTTCAACGAAGTCTCCTTGTAACTCAACACGCTTCTCTCAGCGATGCTCCCATCTCTGTAAGAAGTCCAAATAGTACTCAGCGTATTTCTCTGCAAAATAATTGTCCATGAAGGTGATTGCCTCTTCACTTGACGAAAATCTCTGTCCTCCGAGCGTAATTTTCAGATGGGGGAACACAAAGAAGTCGCTTGGGGCAAGATCTGATGAGTAAGGCTGATGGTCAAACAGTTCCAACCCTAATTCGTGGATGTTCGCCATTGCAACCGTTGAGCTGTGAGACGGCGCGTTGTTTTGCTGAAACAGGATTTCCTTTTTCTTTAAATGTGGCCGTATTTTCGCAAGTTCTGCCTTCAGCTTGTCAAGTAATGATGCGTAGTATTGCTCCTATAATGGTTTATCCTTTTTGAAGATAACTGATTAAAATAACTCCATGACTATCCCAAAAAAGCAGTCGCTATCACTTTCCCAGCCGAAAAAAGAACACTTTTTGCATTTTTGAAGTCGGGTCCCCCTTTGCACTCCATATTTTGGACTGTGTTTTGGTTTCGGGCGTATAATGGTGTATCCAAGTTTCAACTACTTAATTAATTTTCGCCTAAACTGCGCCAACAGAACGGTGGAAATGTTCATTCGAAGACGGTTTTGGTCTAACGTGAGTAAACGCGGCACCCATCGCACAGACAGTTTCTCGTGTCTAAATGTGGATTTAATATGTGACAAACACGTTCTTTTGACATGTTCATAGCCTCTGCTATTTGTCTCACTTTAATTTGGCGGTCGTCTACCACCATTTGGTGAACTTAGGCGATGTTTTCGTAGGTTTGCAGTTCTTGGACGTCCCGAACGTTCATCGTCCCCCAAGCTCTTACGGCCACGTTTAAATTCAGCTGCCCAAAATTTCACTGCGGTAAATGATGGTGCAGACTCCCCATACACAGAATCCAGCTCATATTCGATTTGTGTAGGCGTATTGCCTTTCAAAACAAATACTTTTTGACAGCTCGAAACCCGATTTTGTCCATTTTCATAAAAACAGTCACATCAACTCACTCAAAGGACTGTTATATAACAACAGAGTGTCCAAAAAGGCTGAAACTTTGGCGAGTAACTGTCGAAAGATGTACAGCGAAATTCACTAGCTTTTATTTACGAGTGCTGCCATCTTCATGTTGAAGTCGGAAACTTTTCACACCACCCTCGTAGGACATCAAGGTCCGTACACAATTATTCAATCTTTAGTTCTAACAGAACGCATTCTTTCCTCTCTCTCTCTCTCTCTCTCTCTCTCTCTCTCTCTCTCTCTCTCTCTCTCTCTCTCTCTCTCTCTCTCTCTCTCTCTCTCTCTCTCTCTCTCTCTCTCTCTCTCTCTCTCTCTCTCTCTCTCTCTCTCTCTCTCTCTCTCTCTCTCTCTCTCTCTCTCTCTCTCTCTCTCTCTCTCTCTCTCTCTCTCTCTCTCTCTCTCTCTCTCTCTTCTCTCTCTCTCTCTCTCTCTCTCTCTCTCTCTCTCTCTGAGTTCAATATCGTTTTCTAATATTTATCTTAAGTTCGTTCTCGCGATTACTTTCCTTTTCTATAACGTTACTTCAACATTTCGCTATTTTAGTACTGGAATAGAAACTGGTTTTCAGATTTACTATGATATGAAAACTAATTGTAATTATGTCCGGATTTTCTACAATTTATTATGCTTTCACCATTTGAGTTATGCTCTATAGAGACAGAAAACAAAGAGAAATAATTCATAAAACGTAATTTCTTTTAATTTGGGATATCTAAAACATGTACTTTAAACAACTCTTTTTCTTTTACTTTGGCTTTAATACTTCCTTTAAGTAACAAGGGAAAATAAAACAGAGCACATACTAGTAGCCGTGAAATGTACGTTTAAGTTAAACGTTCAAAGACCTCTGTGACGATTTAGACTGCACCGCAATAAATGCTGCACTAATTATGCAATTGAGTAAATCGCAGTTCTCACTGCAGCGTGCTGTATATATACATCACTGAGTATTATTACGTTCATTAGTCACATTGTATTTATGAATGATCCAGCGCAGGTCAGAACTGCACTTCTCATTAACCGTCAAATTATGGCTCTCTGAAATTCCAGTGCAGGCCATCTTAACGTCACAATGGCAATATTTCTCGTGAATGACTTTCATTAAAGTGTTAGCTTTGTACATGAGAATATCTCTGCCGCTGGGCAGCAAAAAGCGTATATGACGAGTATAAAGCAAGCAAGAAAATGCTGAAAAGGTGTAATATGACTTTCTCTACTCATTCATCTATAAACTATTTACAAACATTTATCCATCTTTTTGTTAAGGCGGACATATTTTCCTTTCTTTTTATACATTTGGTTTTAGGTATAAAGCAATGCAGTTGTTTATAACGAGAGTTAAATGTTTGAAACGCGGCTTTTGTTTCATGGCTTTGAAATATAATTTCTTCGCAGGACCACTGAAAAATATAAATGTGTAAGAATAAGAAACGAATAATGGCCCAAAAAAAACTTGGCCCAAATTATGTGCGTTATGAGATACTTTTTATGTTTACCAATTAAACGAAAGTTTTATTTGTCCTCTCTATAGTTACAAATATAGGTTAATAAATATGTTAAATAAAGGTGCTTGAGTCCAAATCCGTAGAGCCATTTTTGAAAAAAGTAGACATAATAAATGTTTCAATTAAAAGGTTGTCTAAAATGGAGACGTTCTCAAAATATTCATGTTGCTTCCTGGGAATTCTGGTACTTTTTATTTATGCTGTTCATAGATAGTCTCAAGTACATGTCCAAACACGCGTATAAATAAACATGAAAAATTCACTGCCATGACCGGGATTTGAATCACGGATCTCCTGGTTTCCGTGCAGTCGCTCTTAACCGTTGAGCTACCATGGCTAACATGCCGTCCTGACATTACATTCTCCATTTGACTCGTATATTTCCCCGGTAGACCACTAGGGCATTGAACTTTTCATGTTTACTCTATCTATCCAAAACCTTAGCTTATATACGGCTAGTGCGGAGAAATGATTAATTTCCATCAATTAACTAAAATGATGAGAGCTAAATGATGAAGCCTGGGACTCAAGTGCTTACGATAGTAAGTCGCCACAAACGGTGTAACTCGAATACGAGAGCCCCTAGTGGTCTACCAGGGAAATATACGAGTTAAATGGAGAATTTAATGTCAGGACGGCATGTTGGCCATGGTAACTCAAAGGTTAAGAGCGACTGGACGGAAACCAGGAGATCCGTGATTCAAATCCCGGCCATGGCAGTGAATTTGTCATGTTTACCCTGTCTATTAAAAACTTTAGCCTATATACGGCTAGTGTGGAGAAATGATTAATTTACATCAATTAACTAAAACGCGTATAAATATTTAAAACTCCCTATATGTATTTATAGGACCTCAAAATAGTTATTTTCATTGACATGTCTATGTCAAATATTTTAGTAGCATGCAATATTTCTATTACCTTGGATAAATAGCCTGAGCTTTGTTTATCCTCCTCAGACCCATAATGAAACAGACAACGATATTAAAACAAAACATGATTCTTTATTTTACTAGAGATACAGGAAATGACACAGTGCATTCAATTTTTTTTCATTGCCAGAATGGCACAACAGGAAGTATCACTTATGATCCTGTGGTTCTGTACCTCTATAATAATCTTACATATACATGTTTGGTTTTACCAACTGTGAAAAGTCAAAAAGCAGTTCCTGTCATTATTGAAGCAAAGAAATGCTTTGCAGAAAGAACATCTGATGAATGTCAATGCCTTACAGCCTGGGAGTCGCCATTTTCTGCAAATGTGAATAACCATCAATTGTTGTGTAAATACAACATCCAACGAATGTTCTAATGCCATCCAAATCGATTCCAGCGTATTTGCCAATAAGTTGTACATCTCTTAAATTAGTTAGCTCTGCTATTAGTTTAAAAAATCTGTCATTCAGATAATCTTGAAAATAATCAAAATGTTTCCAAAGAGTGAAAGCAGACGGTGGCTGTGGGAAGCTCTTTGGATTGGTGAAAATCTGTTTGAAAAAGAAAAGTAAAAACAAATCAGTATTTTCCAAAATTCAGGTAGCATAGCTATACAGCAAGATGAGCATTAAAGTAGTGTACTTTAAGCAATTGAAAATTACTTCAGGGAAAACAAACATTAAACCGATCACTTTATTTTTCTTGGGCTTACATAACCTCAAAAACAAAACTTCGTCATCACTCAGTAAACGTTACTAGAACAGAACTAAACTTACATGTACGTGTGAATATAAGAATGCTGTAGGTTTCTTCTTTCTGCTGGATTCACAACTGCTTGGCAATGACTCAGAAGTTCCTCATCTGAGCTTTCCCAGAAAGAATTAGCATCTTCCCCATCCAATGCAACATTCTGTGGAAACTCATCTTCGCTGTCCTCAAACTCAAAATCAGATACATCTGGGTCTATCTGATTAAACAAAGCTATCATTTCATCCTCTGTGAGGCCTACAAATGAAGGTGAAACAGAAGCATCAAATTTGAAAAAGCTTGACATTGAAGTGCTAAAGGACCAAATTATCAAATATGATACCTTTAAATTTTCAAACTATACACTATACATGGATGCGCAGTATAATTATCCAATATAACCAATAGCAACAGCATGCTCAAATGAAACATAAAAAATCAAACCAGTTTTCAAGTCTGCAGAAATAGTTATGTATTTACCTTTATATCTGCGAGCAGTGTAGGAATATCTGGGATCATCCATTTTGTAGTGATGCGCCCTCTCCTGGTAGAGCGGTAAAGCTTGAAACATGTGAAAATTGCATTCCGCATTAAGTATTGAATGTGACACCACTGGTTCCAGAGTGAAATACACGTTTAGGAATCTTAAAAAAAAAATTGAAATCTGGGTATCATATATGATACCTGGGAATTGAAGAGGTTAAGTGCGCCGGCAGTAGGAAATATGCGTGTTGTGATGGCTGACTATAAGCTGCGATTTAAGTTGTTAATCTAAATAGTTGTTAGCTGTGATGTGACGCATGAGTACCGCAGTACAGAGTAGTGTTGTATGACAAAGTAGGTGTCAAATAATAGAAATAATTTTCAAACATGGAAACTTCAAAGAAAATATCACCTCGAAGGTTTATAAACTCCCAATGCAGAAGGATTATTCAGAATGATTCAGAATATTTTCCAGTTCTGCATAGAGGAAAAGCAAAACGGTCTATTTCTTCCTTTGCAAAGGACAGTGGCTAGAACGGCTACGGCAGAAGGGAAAAGTGAAGCCACAATAAGAGGAATCATTAAAGAATTTGAAAATACTAGCATTTCAGATACACTAGTCACTACTTCAGGAAAATAACGTAATCGGAAAAAAAGAGTTTCAACTAGACGATTTTGACTTATACGTCATTCACACAATGAATTAGTAAAGCAGAAAATAATTTTGGTGGTGGACAGAAAACATTCTGGCTAATATTAAGGAATATGGGATTTCGTTTTTAAAAATGTAAAAATGTGCGGCACATTTTAATGGAAGGTCAGGATATGGATTGCCGCCTTATGCTGCGATTTAAACCCCATTGAACTGATATGGAACATCATGAAGTAAAAAATAGCAGAAAAATATGTGACTATATAATTTAAACGTACTTAAAAGACTAACCAGATTGTGTTTAAGCAACCCTGAAGAAGACTGGGAAATGCGTGCGTCAAACTAAGCCCAAAGAATAAGGATGCTGGCATCGAGATGCCCTGATGGAAGAAGAAATAGAAAGAATAATAATCAGTGTGGTCTGGATAGCAGTGATGAAGAGGAACAGGAAGCAAATACCTTAGTCAGTTTTATGAGCTCCAGAGATGACAACAGCAGTTTTACAGACATAACAGCTGATATCCATCCTTTAGACAATATGGCCACAGATGTAAGCCCTACAGATACAGCGAGTGAAACGAATACGCAGGAATCGGAATCTTCTCATCAGAATTAAATAAGTCTATTTTGTTCTGCACCTTAGTGGAATATATTTTCTGTCATCAATAATGTACATATTTTTGTGACATACTGTTTTACCTCTCCTCCCCTCTGATAGCCAGCAGTGCGGTGTAAAGAGGTAGCAGTGCCTCCGCTGTGAAGTATCTTTCAAATTGTTCCGGGCAATACTTATTATAGGTAAGCATAAAGAACGTGTACCTTTAGGTTCGATGTGTCCTACCTTTCTCTACACATTAGAGTGCCTCATATTTCCTAAAGATCCAAAAGGAGCTTTTTTTGCATATAGGATGAGATTTCTGTATAGAACGTTTTATTGAAATATATAACTTTCTTCACCTACTATAGAACAGTGATGAAGATCTACCTACTTAAATATTCCAGATGTTTTCTCTTTCATAAAGAAAACATGTTGGGGTATTTTTTAAGGTATTCCGTTAAATCAGTAGCATTTGTTCTAATTTCCATAAATTTAATGCAAATTGTAGAAATGCGTTGCTCATTTGATCCCTGCAAGCTAAAGAAGACGTACTGCTGTCTCTTACTTGGCAGTAGGTTATAAACAAAGACAAATGTCTACCCAGAACAGAGTGGCGTTGGAAAGTGAGATGTAATTATCCCCAAGGAGGCGCACAAGGCAAGCAATTCTTGTATTATCTTCCGACAGGCCATAAGCCTTCTGATGAATAGGAAGCTGTGACAAAACAAACAGCTCCGCGCAGTTGGTGGGAAGAATGAGTAAGGATGAGTTCCAGCAACCCTTAGCAAGCGTTTACGTTTTCACTATCTTCTAGTTTGCTCATTCCTTTCACTATTTTCAAATGGTAGCTATGAAAGTGAACTCATTATGAAAAATAATAAGATCACAATAAGAAAAATTAACAAACAGATGGACTATAACAGACACATAATAAACTTCAGTTGGTGGGAAGAATGAGTAAGAATCAGTCCCAGCAACCCTTAGCAAGCGTTTACGTTTTCACTATCTTCTAGTTTGCTCATTCCTTTCATTATTTTCAAATGGTAGCTATGAAAGTGAACTCATTATGAAAAATAATAAGATCACAATAAGAAAAATTAAAAAACAGATGGACTATAACAGACACATAATAAACTTTAAAGGGTTAATTCATTAAAGAGTAACATTGAAAGAAACGGAATAAATTGTGTGTTTGTTCATTTATTTTTGTGACTTATCTACTCTACCTCTCTCCCCATCACTCTCCATCTCTCTTCATCTCTCCCTCCCTCCAACCATCTCACCATCCGGCCATTCCTCCGTCCGTCCATCCATCCACCCATCTATCTATTTATTGTGTTAAACGGTCTTTTTCTGCAGACCCATTGAATTCGGCCTAAATAAAATCACAAAATTATTTTTAAAGCAAATTCAGACTTCCATGTATTCTAAGTAAGCGAAAAATTGCATTCCACCCATAAGTTTAGTTTTCACCTAAATACATTTTGAGGCCATCTGAACACTGCAAAAAAGTATTTTAAGAAACGATGTCTGTAAATGTAAGTATATGTGTCTGTGGCTGTTTATCTCTGTCTCCCTCTCTTTCCTTCTGTTTGTCTATCTTCCTGTCTGTCTATGAAGAGCATAACTGAAAAACGAATAGTAGGTTTAAAATAAAATTGGTATTTAACCTCGACCTCTTCCAAAGATGACTTTCCTGAACTCAAACTACCTTTCACATGGAGAAATCTTCAACACAGCTGAGCTTCTAAAAGCGACTAAAGATTTTAATTACAATTGATAATAACCTCTGAAATCTTTTCCATTCTGGATAACTTTTCCATAATTTATCAACCTAAGAGACAAAAACTTACTACAAGAAAGATGAAGCACACACATTACATATGTCAAATAACTTTTTTTTTAGATACTCAAAATTGGTTTGAATTTAAAAAAAAAACCACTTATACTTTTCCCATATATAAATCCTCATACATTTTCTTCCTTCTTTTTTAAACTTTTTCTTCCTTTTTTTTAATCTCTTGGAATGTCAAGGGAACAGAATTTCAAAATTATCAGAGCAACCAGCTTTCAAGATTTAACTTTCATTTAAGGCATCTGTATTCCCATGTTTCGCTGCATCTACAAGAACATTATCCATTAGGAAATTTCTGCAATGTTTATTCCTTTTAACATGAAGTCTATAGAGGAATAAGAATTTTTAAGAATAATTTACACAAGAGTATAACAATTAATTACAACACATCACATATCTTAAACGCTTTAATCATAATATTGTTACTGTAGGATACTTGCTATGTTAATGAATCCGACAGATGGCATTATTTGTTTAGTCCTCTTCCTTTACGATTTATTATTTTTATTTTTCTCTGTAGAAATTTGGACCATCATAATGAATATAGTATAGTATATGAACCAAGAATGCATATACTCTTAAGCTACAAAATGATTCAAATACGATTTTTGAATAACGGTGTTAATTACATATACATAAATAGAAATGGTTTGCTGTCTAAACAAATGAACCCACGTACCCGTTTTCAACCTATTGAACTGCCTAATTTTTCTTTATCATGCGGAGGAAATCTGAGAGAATCGAAGGTATATTCAAATGTACGATAATTCCATTCAACCTTAGAGAAAGGGATAAGTGAAACTTGGGGATATATGTATATGTATTTTATATATAATATATCTGTGTGTCAGTTTCGGAATAAGCACCGTATTTGTCCACTCTTTATGAGAATTCACAATATTTCAATTGTCCACTACCTTTTTATGGTGGTCTTGACTAGAAAGTTTAATAGGTTAATTATGAACCATTTAGCTTTTCGTCTTTTTAACTTATTTTCACATGCACAGTTACTGTTATATCTACACTTCTAGATCCTAAGGCAGAGGAAGACAGCTTTGAAATTTCTGACGTATTTCAGCCGGGAGCGAGGCCTACAGTGCGTGTGATATCAGGCAAGAGCCGTGTAGCACCAAGTTGCCTATATAACTGGCGCTGTGAGTACAGAATCTCAGGGTTTAGCCACGTGTAGCACACTCGATGACAACAATGCAGCTGCCACGTACCTAATAGAACTGTTAAATTTACAATGTGACGATTTATTGAAGGACAAATATGCATACAAGAAAGACTTGGCTAAGTTCTCAAGAATGTCCCCCAAACCAGATTTCCGAAGTTGTATCCACTTGCCGCACGGACATTGTGTATGTTTGGCTCGACATATGTGTGCGAACAATTTTTTTTTCCGTTATGAAATTAGCTGAAGTCCAAACCCTGTAATACCTTGTCGGTTCACAATCTAACATGCAGCCTACGATTACAAATTTTCCAGATATTACGTCCTGACATTGATAAACTAGTTAAAGAAGAACAAAACAGAAAGTGTCGCAGAATGTCCTCGTAATTCTGTTCTGAGTGGATTTCCTCTAAATTGCAGAGAAAACTACTTTATGTTCTATTTTATTTTATTTACTTTATAACATGTCTGACCTTCAGATAAACTACGAGTTGACGTTTCATATATTTTCTCATAGCACAGAGCCAAAATGTAAACTGTGAACAATTGTATAATTAAAACAATCAGCATTAATATTACAACACCTAAGAAGTAAGTTGTACATATTATTAATACCCTATACGTTTCCTGTCGCGCAGAAATCAGCGCGGTGACGTCACACGCTAACCTGCCTTTCGTTCGACAGCATATTTGGCGGTTAGACCTGACGGAGCTGACGTCACACCGCCACTACCTGTCTTCCCCTGCCCTATGGAGTGTACGGGATAATCCTAATTAGAGAAAAATTCCTATCCCAGGCCGTAAATCGAATCAGGGACTTCTGAAAAAGAAGTCAGCTCGCTGATCACCCGATCTTGAGGACAATTTTGCCCCTGGTTCAGAAAACAAGCCATAGGTAGGTATACCAGGTGGCCCAACTGCCCCGTCCTTCCGATAGATACTCCTTCGTGCGTTAGTTGCAGAATGCAACGGAGTAAATCCTGTTAAAAGGACGGCAGTGGCGTATTTCGTTCTGCAGCTGGCCTCGCAACGCAGTTCCTAAGCTTGAACTGATGTGTTTAGTACGTGAAAATAGACGAGAATAGCATAAATAATCGAAAAATTCTTAGAATGTTCTCCATTTATGCTAAAGAATCTATCTTTTTTTTCTAAAGAGAGAGAATAATCTCATTCTTTAGATTGGCAATTTACTGAGCAATTTTTATCTGACTTGTCCGAAATTACCCATAGCAATTTTTACATTCTCCACTACGAACTTACAATATTTAGTGAACGTACTGCACTCGTCCAAAGAATCGATTCCGAGATTTCAGTGCACATACAATCTTTGTGGTCCCCTGAATCGAAAAAAGGTACTTTTAGAAAAAGATTCGCGTGTACATGCGTATGTATGTCGGTGTGTATTGAACAAGATAAACACAAAATGTATGTTAAATAACAAACTTTGTATTTTATTTCGATATCTTCCAAGTACGCGATAAGAAAATTTTCGAGAAAACCCCACCCCGAGTACCCTTTACATTCAAAATACTTCGAAAATGTTGTATTTCTCATAAATTACTCTAACAATTGTATTTATAATAATACGTTTAAAATATTTTATGACAAATGAAATATATATCTTGAATTTTTTGGGAAAGTACTTAGAATTCCTCTACAATATGGATAATTTTTATATAATCAAGGTTTCGCGGGTGATCAGCCGTGTCAAATTAATAAACGTCGAGCTTTCGGCCATTGTAAACTGATTGATTAGTAATGCTCGCCATGAAAGCTTCAAGTCTTACAATTTTACATCAATTAAAAACCTTAAGAGTTAGCCAATTCTTACTGCACAAAGATTGAGATTTCGTTAAAAGATAATTTATATCCACAAATTTTGTTTTTGATGGATTGAAAATTTCGACGATATTTCATATTACGACTATTTGCCTCAATTTTCCAAAATTTACCCTTTTGCTAAAATGAGAAGCCGATATTTATTTACTTATTTTTAAAACTTTTCCATACGAAGAGAAAAGAAAATAACGTCACAAGCTACCAGCTCTTAAAAGAGTCGACAATCCCTTAAAGCTTGCAGTATTCCCATATCGACCTTGCACCTACAAGAAAATTAGCAATAAGCGGTCCCGGGTTCGATTCCCGGGAGTGGGGTGGGTATTTTTCTCCGACCAAGATAATTCCTCACCTTCCCCTGAGTCTGGAAATATGAATGGGAGTGCGAATATGTGCTTCATCTAGTGATTAAAAACCCAACGAATACAAGTTAACACCTTCGGTAAGTTCCAAAAGAGAATGGCCGCCGATTTGACCATTGAAGTTCAAAGGCGGGTTATAAATGGAACAGGAACAAAAGATATTATGTGCTTTACATCCAAGTAGAGAACAACTATGAATCGCTCTTGATTCCGTTACAGAAATGGGAAGTGTAAGGCTAGTAGAAGTAGAACGCATGTAAGAGATTGTAAGAGGGGAGTGAGGATATCACCAAAGTTTAATTTAGTATATATTAGGATAGAAAGACGAGAAGTCATACTTAAAAATAATGACCCAATCACCACGTCGAAGGCAACCTGAATTAACGCGAAATTTGAAACACCTTGACGAAGTAGGACACTAAATACGTAACAAAACATCTCGAGTGATTAACATTTGCAGCAATTTTATATAATTGAGATATCGGGGAAGAATTAAGTGACTTTCAAAAATCACCGCCTCTTTAAATGATAGGATGTCTGCTTAAAGTTCAAGAGGTACCAAATTTGAATCTCGGTCGGGGTGAGTTGTCTGAGTAATACATTTTCCAAGTTTCTCCTTGTCCTGAAAGATACATTTTAGATAACTCTAAGTTCTATGGACTCGGAACTCTTTTGAGCATTATTTCATTCACTTTATTCATTATGTGATATGGGATTGGGATTTCATTAGGGAGGGGATTCGGTACGTAGGCCACCATGGCGGGCCAATTGTTCCTATACCCCGGGAGGAAAAATGAAGCGAAAGAGACAGGGGGTGGCCAACCCAAGGAGCCACGACAGTACAGAGAGCAGGGTCCCTACAGTTTACTTGGATAGATACTTCCACCGACAGGCCAGGACAACGATCTCGCTCCCCCACAGCGGGATGGTAACGAGCCCAGCAGCCGAGCTCCTAAGGTTCCTGGCTGGCGGTCACGAAATGGTCCCAGCAGAGGAGCGAAGACCGGCAACCGACCTATCGGAAGAGGAAGTAGTTTTCTCAGAGCATATCATCCCGCCATGCACCGCCGAGACACCCGCCGACACTTTTACCCGAAAGAGACCACCAAAGGTCCCAGGCAGGCGATCTGAGCCCCAATGGTCCTTGACTGGCAGTCCCGAAATGGTCCCAGCAGAGGAACGGAGACCGGAAACCGATCTACTGGCGGAGAAAGTAGTTTTCTTCAGAGCATATCATCACGCCATGCACGGCCGAGACGCCCGCAGACACTTCTACCCGAAAGAGACCACCAAAGGTACCAGGCAGGTGATCCGAGCCCCAATGGTCCTTGGCTGGCGGTCACGAAATGGTGCCAGCAGAGGAGCGGAAACCGGCAACCGACCTACCGGATGATCAGAGCATATCATCCCGCCATGCACCGCCGAGACACCCGCCGACACTTCTAACCTGAAAGAGGCCACTAGATGAAAGATGATGCGAAATGATAATGGAGATGAAATGGAGGGACGGGAAATTCGGGGATGTAATTAACCTACCCAGCATTCGCCTAGCGAACCGGGAAACCCCCCGAAAAACCCCATAGGTCAGGTAGATCGGCCACAGGAATCAAAACCGGGCCTCCCAAATGTGGACCACAGACGAAAACTCCTGAGCCATCACGCTTGGTATTGAGTGATATGACTTAACGTGGTAGGACGTTCATAAAGAAACATGTACGTATAAATTGCGCAACTGTGAGTAAGCCAATTCAAATATCAATATCTTCATTCGTACATTACGTTGTTACAAAAACGTGTTCTTAATTCATAAATGAGCTCTACGTTCTAGATCCTTACTAGCACATTACTTCTATGTTCCACCGAACTCCTTTCGTAGCAACTAACGTCCAACATTTGAAGGAAAATAGGGAAAGAATCTGAGATCAGCACAGACGCGACGTCGTATCGACGTGCGCCCTGCACAACAGGTAATTGAAAGTATATTAAAAGTGCCATGAACTGTGAATGGCAAAACACGCAATTACGCTATCAACCCAGAAGCAGCAGAGCTAAAGTATTCATGAAATTTAACGAAGCCATTGTTTGTAAAGAATGATTGCGTGCACAAGGAAATAGTACAATCAATTTGCTGGAACTATGAAGGCAAGTCCTCCAAATGGGCGCAATAAAAACAAAACTTCAAACTCGTATTATCATTCAGCTTTAACACAATCAAACTGCATATTTACTCAAATCAGAGAGAATTACTCTTTAAGATAATACAGTAGCATATAGAAGGACGAAAAAGGGTAAGCACATTTTAATTTATAAAAAATTAAATAGAGAATATGTTCCTGTTTAGATTAGGTGATTGGAATCAGAAGAAGAATATTATGACTTTGTGGGTTCGTAGAATTAGGAGTCCAAGTTGCAGAAATTCAAAATGATCTTTATTTTCAGTAGAAATACACTTTATCCACCAGTAGAATAACTTAATACACAAATACCATCTTCTTAGGTCGTTGACCACAACAAAGAGTTCACTTCCAAAATACCAGTTTCAATTACAACTCTCGTCACGACTCTGTTTACAACTGTTTACTCCTACTGCTCTGTTTAGGACAACTCGCTGGCGGGCCGCCTCTTATATATACCAATATTGATATCACTAGATATTTCGGAAATATTCTATAACAAATAAGAAATCTAATGTTCTGTAAGATAATCAACTTTACCTGTTTTGGTACACCTTTTATCTCCGCGCTATGTTTATGCGCTTAGGCAAGCTCTTTATCTCCGTGATACACTATCCGTCCGTTATCTCTCTGCGCCGGACCTTTTTTGCGCGTCGCCGCGATAGTATGAATTGGTGTCATTCCTGGATTTTTACAATTTGTAGAGAGAAAGAAGAGGAAGTGCATATGATTTCCCAGTACAAAGGCGCAACTGGATGCCAGTAAAGCTTGATTAATAAGAAATCGTTGAAGAAACACAAATAAATTGTATTGTGTCAGAGTTCTGAAGACCATAAGTGAATACTAAAATTGTGGTAGTTTCTATGGTAGCAATCGTGACATAGATATGGTCAGCAGAAAAAGGTTCAATGACAAAATGTAGATACAACCGGTTAAATATTTAACAAGTGTTTACATTAAACTAGATATGCTTATGACCGGCTAGTTAATGTAAGGACCAGATGCCTGCCTTTTATTAAAGTGCTTCTTTAATAATTAAATATGGATTTGTTTTCATAATTCTCCCGCCAAGTCTTAGCAAACGTTTTAATTTCCAAAATGAAGTCAAGGAAGTTCCATTGAAATCTTGCATCACATAACAATACTGTTTCAGAAATGTATTTAAATGGCTTACGAGGTGAAAAAGAAACCTCAGCCATCAGCCAATATATAAGACAAAACATTCTCAAGCAATGTGCAATTAAGAAAGTTATACCAACAAAGAAGAAAAATTTGGGATCGCTTCTGGGTTTATACCGTTCAATATTTGTACCCACCTCCCCCCCCCCCCCCCCCAAAGATTCATCAACCTTGTGGAACTATGGCTCTCCTTAGCATCCGAGCTGTGTTACTTTATCTCCAGCTCGTTAGATTATCGACCGTACTGCCTAGTTACGAGTCTTCTACGAGTGCTGCCGCTGAGCGCTAGGTAGCGCTAGAACCGCTTGTAGAGCAAGCAAAAAGTTCCACAATTAAATAACGCAGCGCCGGGAGGGACAGGCTCCGACGTTTCGGCTGACAGGATCGTGGACAAGAAGAGGACTTCCGACTGGGATCTCGGAGGCACAACATTACAGCCTTCTCTTCTACCCTTCGTAGGTAGGAACATTGGCTTCGCTTCACCAGGTAAGTTTTGGACACACCTTCTAAATTTTTATTCCAAATTTTCCCTGTGTTCTCTGGGGTCATTTAAGTCAAATTTCGAGGAGTTAAGGCGCTTAGAAAATAAAAAGAAATCGTAATCGCTCTCAGTGTATTTGAAGATATAACCATTTGTAACCAGAGGCAAAGATATTCAATTGGCATGTACTAAACCTAATTGTTAACAGTTTCAAAGGCAAAGAAAAAATTAGGGCTTCCTTATCCTTGCTGATTTTCAAATATGTCGGGTCAGTGATGCTTATAGTATGCTTCCACGCGTTAAGTCATTGACTGGAAACAATACATATTGTACAGTTGTTTTTAATGCTTTATTTTAAGTCACTTGACTACAGAGGTCTTATTGCGACCGGCATAGATTTAATTCCATGATACATGTAACAGTGGATAAAAACATATTGCATTACTTTAATTACAATTTGGTTGACAGATTGATGGATTTGATGAAGCGTATGAGGTTCCTTATGTTGCTGGCTTCTGACAAAACCGTGGAATACTGGTGGAAGGTTGTGTTCGCTGCATTTGGAATAAATCGGGCATACGTGTTTGGTGGATCGTCTTGTATTACATTCTGTGCATTGTGGTGGTTCAGTCTAGGTGAGTAGATATGAGTGTGTGAGTCTAGGGTGTACTACCTCATACGGGAAATTACAATTTGCTCCGTTCTCTTGAGGAGTGCCATGGGATATCTAGCTCTTGATTTTTCCACTATTTCAATATTTTTGATGCGGCGTTTTCTAATAACCATTTATGATGCCAGTATTCCTTTAGTTTCATTCTTATGTTCCTGATGAGGTCTTGGTGAAAGGTAGCAATAGTTTTATCTTATACAGGGTGCCTCGTAGCTTTTTTCGCTGCTTCATTCCCTTTAATACCCATATGCGAAGTTATTTTTGTTTACATGTTTTGTGATGTTATTTGTGCTATTTTAAAATTACGTTAAAAGTATACAAATGTTAAATGTTAAGCGTCAAATTATTTACGAGGGCTGTTCAATAAAGAATGATCACAATCTTTTTTTTGACAACGTACCTTTACTCATCCTTATAATTTTGATGGTCCTTCTCAAAATAGTCTCCCCTGAATAAGATACACTTGTCCCAGCGTTTCTGCCAGTCTTCAAAGACGTGCTGGAAACCGTTTTTTGAGAGATCCTTCAAAATCGCCTCCGCAGCCTTCATCACTGCTTCTGATGATGGATAATGCCTCCCACGAAGGGGCTTCTTCAAGGGAATAGGAAAAAGTCACATGGTGCTAAATCCAGACTATAGGGAGGGTGAGGGATGTACTTCACGTTGATTTTTGCAAGATATTCAGCAACAACATTAGCAATATCCGTCCGCGCATTATCGTGGTGCAGCATCCAACCTGCTTCACGGAAATTGGGTCCTTTGCGCCTAATATGGACTTGCAATGTTTTCAGGACATCCCTGTAGTATTGTCCAGTTACTGATGTGTGTGCAGGTAAAACATGCTGATAAACCATTCCATGAATATCAAAGAATGAGATGACCATAACTTTCCCAGCAGAAGCAATCACTTTTGGTATTTTGGGGTTTGGTGATGAAGGAGATTTCCACACTGAGCTTTGCTGTTTGCTCTCAGGATCGAAATGATGTAGCCAAGTTTCATCAACAGTGATTACGTTTGAAAGAAACTCCGGATCCTCCTCTAACATCAACTTTAACTGCATGTTGCCTCCATTGCAGCGGTAGGCGATACTGAACATGTCTGAACTTGCCTGGTTCTCACAGGCGGGAACCAGGAGTACCAACAATGAAACTACTACGGCGTGTTTGTTTCACATTAAACATTAAATAGTAATAATATAATAGAAAAGAAAGAAAAAAGTATTAATCAATACTTGAGTATAATAAGACTCAATTTTAGTGCGAAAAATTATGATCGTAAAAATTATGATCGTTCTTTATTGAACAGCCCTCGTATATTTTGAATTATAAACCAATGCGTTAGAGAAAAATAACTAATAGAGTATGCAATGAATGTTGAAAACGAATGGTATCCAGGACGACGGAAAATAATCAATAATCATTCTTTTATGAGCTACGCGCATGAGAATAGTTGTTTTCTGTAAGAGTGAATGCGTAGGCAGAGTTTCATGTAAATTGTTTCACATTCTTTTGTATTAAGTGATCTCAAGCATGATATAATGGGCAAAGAATATTATTGATTATTATTTGGAATGATCCATCAAGAAATTACACATTATTCCGCGATCTCGACTAAGAGGTAAAATTTTCGTGCACCGATTGGTAAAGTATAGGGATCTCTCACTCTGTACTGTGGTGACTCCACGGGGTTGGCCGCCCTATGTCTCCTCTCGCCTCATCCTACCTTCCAAGGCGTGCCCCACTTGGAGCATAGATACAAAAGACATGTTTGTCGAAGTGCCGAATCGCCTTCAAAAAATCCAATCCAGTCCAATGGCGCATCGATTGAATTCAAGACGGGACAAAGGAAATTTAAATAACTACAAATTAACCAATACAGCAAGACCTTTAAGATTCATTATTTACATAATCAAACAGTAACAAAATTAACAGAACAATATTAACATTACTAAATTAATTCAATATCAATTTTCGGCATATTAAAGATTTTAATACACAAATCTCACTACAAGTGTCTTCCCAAAGAAGGAGTGTTCTTTCAATATCCTTATTTTTGTGTAGTATCCGTCAAAAATGTTTTTCAGCTTATGAAGTGGTATGCAGATGTACTAGAGGTTAAAATTAAATCTTAATCCTGATCAATGTTCATCGTAAGCTTGCCTGATAATACTGGATTGGTAAGCATCCAATGATATAATCAGTAACACCTGTGTTTTTAAGATTATCAAACTAAACAAAAGTTTCGTCCACGTATCTATAGAAATGAGATGGTTTAAGTGGAGCTGTGGCAAGTATTTCATGTTCTAGGAGTTCCATATAGAAATTAGCTATATGGTGATCCCAGCCACTTAAAACAAGAATTACAACACCTGAGACTCACTTTCCGTCAAAACGGCTACTACGAATATGACGTTGAAGCCTCGATCACCAAAGCTAGGAAAGGGAAACCTGTAATACAGCAAGCGTCAGACAAGCCTACCGCTACAGCCTGCATCCCGTTTAGCGGTAATCTGTCCGGTAGAATCAGCAGCATTCTCGTCAAATACATCAGTACCATCCACAAGCCACCTCCGAAGAATAAATAGCTGTTGAGACCAGTGAAAGACAAACTGGACTTCAAAGTTCCGGGAGTGTACCGCATTTCCTGTGAATGTTGGACACAGGACAAACCGGAAGGGCCATCGCTACTAGAATAATCGAACATGAACGGAGCATTCGTTTAATGCAACCTGAGAAGTCTGGGCTGGCAGAGCATTGTTTTGATAACGACCATAGAGCCAATTTTCGGGAGACGACCATCTTGGCAATATGCAACAGTTACTGGAAGCGGAGAATTAAGGAGGCTTTGGCAATTTCCTCTGAAAGGAGAACGCTTAATCGTGATGCTGGATTTCAGTTTAGCTCCTCTTGGAAACCGGCCTTAAAATGGAATCCGTCGAATTAAGAAGCAAAGATCAATACAGCTTGATAATCAATTTAAGTAGTTACGGTCCTTTGACACAATTTTCTATACTCACGCCATCTCCTGACCTGGCATTTAATTGGCTGAAAACAGTCTTTTGTTCAGTAATGCAAATTTTGATAGTGTTTTGTTTCTCTTTATAGTTGTGTTATATCCAGTATTTCATTTGTGGTTATAACATTTTATAAATATCCTAATGATGGGAGAGATTCACACTCCCGAAACGTTGATATCTAATCATCTTTTCCCCTGGCTGGCTGCCCGAGAAGAAAGTGACCCGTGAGGTTTTTCGGGGGGTTTCCCGGGTCACTAGGCGAATGCTGGGTAGGTTAATTACATACCCCTAATTTTCCGTTCCTTCGTTTAATTTTCATTATCATTTCATCTCTCATCTGGTGGTCTCTTTCAGGGCAGAAGTGTCGGCGGGTGTCTCGACGCTGCATGGCAGGATGATATGCTCTTGGTAAACCTTTCTCCTCTTGTAGGACAGTCTGCGGTCTTGGAGCCCGATCTGGTGAGGCCGTTTCCGGACCACACTAGGGTGGGATGTCAACTGATCTGGCCAGCCTGGTTAGTCCAACTGTTAAAGAGTAAGGACCCTGCCCGTGGCACTCTCGGCCTCCTTGGAACACGCCCGCTGTCTCCTCTCACCTCATCTTTCCTTCTAGGGATATAGGTACAATAGACCAAGTTTGGACCTGCATGACGAATCCACTCTGTGGAGTAGTCTGGTCCAGTCGATCTAAACTCAGCACACTATTTTTTTTTTTTTTTTTCGAAGTTAAGGTTAATATTGCATGATGAAGGATAATGAAACGCACAAACAAGAACCCATTGTTTTGAAGTTGTTAAACAACATGAGGACTGGGAATAAATCCTTGTTTGATTCAAAAGGAATTTGAATCTTGGCTAACGCATGAACTGAAATAGCCTTGCTTGAAGTTGGGTTGGTGGTGATCAATTGCCATTGTGGTGCTTTTTCTTACTGCATTTCTTTTGTATTCTTAGAGAAAAGAAGAAAATATGAGATGAAGCAGTAAAAGTCCTGCTGGGTACTTTTCGGCTACGTTTCTGCGAAATTGAGAAATGTCACCAGAGAAAGTTTTTGTAGTTTTCGTTCCTTTTATCTTGTTTTATTTTCAACTGCTTTCTTTATTTTTTCTGCAACTTTTCTTTGTAGCTCTCCTTTGCATGCTGTCGTGACTTGTCATTATCTGTGACTTAGGCATTTTATCGCTGCTACTTTGCAGACAGTGATTCATGCTTAGCATGCCCTCAACACAAAGTGCCGCCACATTTCCCGTTAAGATCTAAACCAGAGTGTAACTAAGGAGTGTTTCTTAGTTAATTTATCCTTAGGAAAAATACAACCTGAAGTAATCAAGAGTATGCTTACTTTTTATCTGCATTGGCTCCACGTCGTGAAAACTTAAGGGCAACATGAAAATCTCTGGTTTCTGAAGTCGCAGGTTCAAACTCAGAGGACGGTAATGGATTTTGCCGGCCATTAAGATCTGAAGCATAGCTTAGTTCGGAAAGGAAGTAAAGCCGGGGATCTCGTACCAAATATTTACGGGTCCAACAAAGTGGTTTCCAAGCAAAACTATATAGAATGGGATGCTGAGTCATAGAAGTTAAGGAGTATCGATAAATGAAAACAATTTCAATTCTTGAATGATAAAGAATGGCATAGATAAATTTTCAACATACCTAAGAAGTAAATTGCTGTAAAGTGAGGTGTCCTGGACCTGAAAATATTGTCGCCGAGGCATTGTTGAATCGCCGTGACAAGCCAGTGGCGGGCCCGTGCGAAAGAGACAGAGAGCTACGCGTGGGCAGGAAAGAAAGAGATAGAGAGACCGGCCAGCGCCTAGGCGCGGAGGGGGACGCTTGCCGAGAGAGAGAAAGAGATGGTCAGAACTTTCCCGCTGCATTGTGATTGTTGCCGAGCGTTCCACTGATTTCTAGATCAATGACTGAGAGGTATAAATAGCACAACGGACGGATGAGTGTGAGTATTACCCTCCACCTATCCAAAACCCCAGGCCCAGAAATGAGCCTGGAATCCTTACCCTACACACATTTTCCTTCCCCCTCTGATCGTGCTGCTTGCACACTGGCCTCCTTCAAGCATGGAGACCAGGTGAAGGCATCCTTGGGCATACATACCGCAAGGGCGACCGTCCGCACGTGCGGCAGGTCAGATGCAAACAGCATCGGGCGTGGTTGCTGCGTGGATGAACGGCAGCCTGAGTGGCTTAAGCCCAACAGATCAGAGTAGCCTATGCCCAGACACAAACGCTTGAAATAACCAACAATCTTCTATTACCGCCCAGATAAAGCCACACTAAGCGACTAGATGCTGTGGCGAAAACACCCCCACTCAGGTTAACCTCAGTGACCCGAAT
Organism: Mantis religiosa; assembly: GCA_030765055.1. Lineage (NCBI taxonomy): Eukaryota > Metazoa > Arthropoda > Insecta > Mantodea > Mantidae > Mantis > Mantis religiosa. Next base: position 130,262,608 of record CM060953.1, on the reverse strand, counting down.
CTTCTGCTGGTCTGCAGCTGGAGTGAGTCAGTTGTGAGTTGAAAGTGAAGAACTGATAATCGTGTGTGTGCAGCCATGTGGTGATTTCAAAGTGAGTTCTTTTGTTTGTTTACGTGTGGTGAAGCAACGAGAGAGTGATGGTGTATGTTACGTCATCCTGCTTCTATCAGGGCTGTACAAAGTGTATTTCTACTGGAAATAAAGAGCATTTTGAATTTCTGCAAACTAGACTTTTAATTTTACGAACCCACAAAGTCACAATATATCTCCACTGCTTCATAAAGGTGCATAGTACTCTGCGTTAACGCTTTTGGCCTTTTCTAGTACTTTATTAATATCATATTCCAAGCATGCTAGAAAACAAGAGACCAACAACTTTCCTACGAAGGAGCATGCTTGTCCCGGATGTTGTTTATCATTATACACGCTTTTTGGACTGCTCCTTTATTTCTGATGTAGTGGAGAATTTAGTTGTTTAATGTCGCAGAAAGTCCGTATTCAATTAATATGTCCGGAAATCCCTGTTCTTGAAGCACCCGTATCTTCTGCGGTTAATTTCAAAAGGGTGTTCACTGGAAAGCCCAGATCGTTTTCAATTAACTTGCGAGTGTAGTCCTTCGTAGTCTAGGGGTAACATGCTAGTCTGTAGTTTTCAACACCAGGTTCAAACCTGGTGGAGGGCAATGGAACTATCAGGCATAAAGACGCTTAACACAGCTTTCTTTCGGAAGAGAAGTAAAGCCTATCGTGCCGTACATTTATGGCACTACTGAAAGTTGAAGCCTGATAAAGAGACATCTGAGCAAAAATAAGTGGTCTTTCACGCCCAATTTAGAATGACACATGAACGACAGAAGTTAAATAGCGTCTAAAAATACAAAATGCAATAGAAATAAATCATGATGGCAACTTAACGGTTTGCTTTTCATTACCCTTCGTAGGATTTAGGTTCTGTTACCCTGGAATCTAATTTAAGCCACTGCCTCATTCGAACTAAAGAACGTCATGGCTGTATTCTTCACTGACATTCCGTTTTCGTTCACAATAGTGATAATGTGCAAGCAATATATTTGTTTGCATTTTCAAATAACAGTAAAAATATAACGTATTCATATATCATATCATATGGTGAGCTTTCTCCTGAGAATTCTCAGTTATGATGTAGTGATACCTCACCCAGATATAGTCATCACAAGCTTCGCCTACAAAAATTAAATTAATTACAAACGGATACACTCCAACGCGAACACGGTGAGACTTCGCGAGACTCACTATACTTAGATTTCATTTCTGAAAGATAGAAATCTTTGGATTCTTTTGACTTCTTAGCACAGAATAAAAAAGAGCTTGCTAGTTATTTTTGAAGTTACTAACACATACAGTTTTCATGCCTTAGCTCACACAAAAAAAAATGAAAATGTGTTTTTCTTATTTTAATATTTCTGTGCAGCAAACGCACGTCTGCTGTTTGTATGTTGTGCTACTCGCATAAAAGTGAGCCTTGATCTCAATGTTAATTAATTCTTGTATGCTCAAAAACAATGCAGGGTGTTTCAAAACGACACCGAACGAACATATAGAAGTAGCTGCTCAGCTTCTATGTGACACATAGAAATAGTTTTTACCGCCAATAGAGCCGCATAAAAATGCTGCAGAATGAGTATGGATTAGGTAGTGACAGGAACAATGACGCATGCCTCACGCTGTCGCAGTTCGCAGGTATAGGTCAAACGCCGTGCCACGTTCTGTAACTGTAAACATACTGGCATACTCCGCAGTAGCTTTCTTGCCACTATTAAGAATTTCTTTGGCTTATAAAACCGCAATAAAGACGCCATTGCTTAATTATTGCTTATGAGTGTTTAACATGTTCAAAAATTTCGTTAGAGCAATCCATGATGGCAAATAAGCTGGTGGACATATGCAACTTATACCTTTTAGAGGAAAGTTAATGTTAGTGAAGTTGAGAATGGAAGCATTAAATGATAAACAGAGCAGAAAACAACATTATTAACCAAAACTAAATACCTTATGCAATGAGACGGGCATTTTATTTCACATGTTTGATAATACTACATAAAGCAGTTCTAACTGAAAAGGAAGCTCTTGATACTTACAGTAAGTAATTGAAACTATTGTACAATTAAGATCATAACAAAATACTCTGAAGATGAACAAATAAATATTATCATAGTTATAGCTATTTTTACAATTCATATTTTTAATGAAACTAAATTATTCGTGCGTCCGTTGAACTCCCTTCAGCTCTTGCATCCATCAAGACCATATCCTTCATTTCGGCGTTCGTATAGCGATCCATATTGCTTGGATTTGCTAAGTACGCTCAAAATCCTCTCTGTTAGGACGGAGTGTGTAGTTTTACACTGAAGAGCAACCTTGCAACTGTCCCAGTTATTAGTCGACTTTTTCATAAATAACTGCCCTTTGCCCTATTAAATGATAGGTAGGCTAGGGTCACTGATAAAGATGAGGGAGTAATGTTTTTGTTTTCGTGGCCGGTGCGTCCCAATAACAACTTTTGAGGTTCGCACACCAGTGGTTCCTGCGCTTCGTAATCACAAAACCATGTAATATTTAATGCTGCATAAAGTTATATCTAACAGAACTTCGAATCTGTGGCACCGAAATTCGGACTAGTTAACGGCTATAATCGTTCGGTGTCGTATATAGCTACGAATGCAGCAAAGTTTGTTTCAGCAGCAATTGAGGTTACGTGTGTTTTCAGTCCGCTCTCTAGGAGTAGGTAGTAGACGTCAAAACGATTTGTGCAAATATGGAAAATATTGAAGTTAGGTGTACGAGACCGAGCGAGATAGCTCAGGCGATTTCATCTGTGGCCCTCATTTGGGAGGCCCGATTTCGATTTCCGCTGTCGACCTCTCTGACCCATGCCTCCTTTCGGGAGTTCATCGAGTTCCCAGGCGTATACTGGGTAAGTTAATTACATCCCCTGAACTTCATGACACTCCATTTCAACTCCATTATCATTTCATATCATCTCTCATCTGATGGTCTCCTTCAGGGTAGAATCGCCTGCGGTGCCGTATGTAGTAAAAGCGGGCGTTAAACACGACACATTTCATTTCAGGGTAGAAGTGTCGGTGGGTGTCTCGGTGATGCATGGCAGGATGTAATGCTCTGAATAAACCACTTCCTCCTCCGATAGGTCGGTTGCCGGTCTCCGAATCGGCTGCTGAGATTACTTCCGAAACACAGTAGCGGTGAATATCCGTTGTTCTTGCCTACCAGGGGAGGTTTCCATCTAAGTAAAATATAGGGACCCCGCCCTCCGCACTGTCGTGGCTCCTTGAGATGGTCGCCCTCTCTCGCCTCATTCTTCCTCTTGGCTGCCCCACTTGGGGACATAGGTACAATAGAACTGGTCGCAGTGCCGAATTCCCTCCGTAGTAATCCTAATCCTAATCTTATGTATATCGGACTACTTAAGGAGTGAAGTAAAAATTGGTTTTGTGAAAAATAAGCTTCGTGGCCATGGACCATTAGGAATCCCTGTAGAAGTCTTCAACACCGGCGAAGGAGCTGGTGGCAAGATGAGAGTGTTTGAAGCAATGTTGACTATTTAGAGTATCACTCAAAGTGAAATATTATTATTATTATTATTATTATTATTATTATTATTATTATTATTATTATTATTATTATTATTATTATTATTATTATTATTATTATTATTATTATTATTATTATTATTATTATTATTATTATTATTATTATTATTATTATTATTATTATTATTATTATTATTATTATTATTATTATTATTATTATTATTATTATTATTATTATTATTATTATTATTATTATTATTATTATTATTATTATTATTATTATTATTATTATTATTATTATACATGTATTGTCAGAAAAAAATTAAGTTTGAAACGTCACAGAGTACGAAGGGCTAGGTATTGTATCCCAAATAAAACTCCATCTCTGACCTGATGGCATTAACACAGCACACCTTATCAGTAAAGCAGACAGTAAGCGGTCAACTATAAGCTTTCATAAAAACACAAAGCCGCCATTCTCCGACATAGCAAATATCATAAAGGTACAGGATTTTTTATACTACAGGGCTTAAATAACATCGGCAGGCATTAGAATTTCAAATCTCCACATGATTGATAAAAGCAAAAGCAGAGGGCTGTCAGGCTGTAATATAGATTTACAAACGCGTAGTACAGGCGAATAACAACCAGAACAAGGCTGCAGGAAGTCGACAGGAACACGGCAGAAATTTAAGGAGAGAAAGTTGGTATTGCAGACACAAGCATACTTTGCCGCTGAAATCCAGAAGCAGGTAGTTTGTCAGTGAAAAATCTCTTGTGATCTTCCCAACTCAGCTTGTCAGTCAAAGCACTGTATTTGGATAGAGGGGTATCATTACGAAACAAGTGTATTCGTACAGACTGGAGACGGAAAAAGTGTGTCTTGTGTGGGATATTTATGCTAAAAGCTGAGAGAAGTTTCTAGTTATGTTTACGTAATCTTTGTAAATGCGTCTATACGTATGTAGTTAATTTAGTACAGCATATAATTTAACCCATGCCATTTAAGTCGCAACGGCGTGAGAAAATTTACATATATGTACAACCGCTCAATGTGTATAATAATCTCAAAGAATCGGACAAAATGAGAAATGAAGTTATCACACCGACGTACAGAAAAGATCTAATATAGGTACAGCCTAAATTAGTATTAATAACTGCAATATCCAAAATAATTTTATGAAGAATAATTAGTATGTTAATGACGTATTAAGGTTAAGGAACATCGTTTGAGCTCCTGAAAAAAATTGTTCCTAAGTCTGGACTAAATGACTTCGATTAAGCAGTTCTTCCTCACAGTCCACAACAGCTATATTAAAGAAGATACAGCGTCATCTGTTGCAAAGCTCGCAATGTGGTTAAGGAGAATCAATGGTACAAAAGGAGCAATTCAAGTCTAAAGGGTACCAATCTAAAAACCCACATTTCACCCTACAAAATTCCGAAATCTACCTTACCTGCGGTAAAATCCTTAACGGGTGGGCACGCAGCAAAAGCCTTCTGGCTATATACAGCCAGCCAGCACCACATGGCAAAGGTCATCATTAAGGAACTGGAATTCATGTGTGGAACAAAGGACTGAGTGAGTGAGTGAGTGAGCGAGTGAGTGAGTGAGAGTGAAAAAAGCCTATAGTGTCCCGTGTATGGCAAAGGTCTCCTGTAAAAGCGGGAGCTCGTATTCAAAACCCACATAGGATGCTATTCCATGGGGGCAAAGAAGTCGTTAATCCAGTAACTCAACTTGTACATCTTCTCACACTATTGATCTATACACTGTTCTTCTACACGTTCTTAGGGTGTTCTTCATATATTGTTGTTGTTCTTTGTTTTTTGTTGTTTATGTGCTCCAACGTTAAGTCTTATCGGACCGTGAATGAATTGGGTGAAATGATGCTCAAATGAATCCAGGGCCCATGGAGCTTAGAGTTACTCTACAGTCGTCTTGAAGGATAAGGGAAAACTACGGAAAAAAAACCTTATCCAGGTAACTCACCCTGACCAAGATTCGAATTCGGGACCTCTTGAACGTGAGGCAGACACGCTACCATCTACGCTATTGAGGCGAGGATAGACTGTTGTTGCTTCTGAGTTCTCTCTCAGGGGTTCTCCACACAGTTTTACAACTTGCAGCACTGGACCACTTTGGCCGCACTAGCTGTTTGATGTCGTCTGCACATCTTGTTAGTTTTCTTCTGTCTCTGCTCCCGGTGTAGGTAGTCAGCTGGACCCATCTGTAGTGATGAAGTCTTGATACGCGCCCAGCCCATTTCCATTTGATCCTTGCTGCTTGTTGTGCTGTACTCCTGGAGGCCTGAGATTTCTTGCAGAAGAACACTGCCTGTATTAATTAATTGAACATGATATAAGACCTTTAAAATTAAGTTGCTAACATTATTTAAGGATGAGTATCGTCCAGTAATGTATGAAGATGAAACATCCGTTCCATGTAGCCAACCACAGCCAATATATGGGCAAATGATTGTCAGGAATGACTAATGGCTCCCGATTCTAAGAGGTAAAGACTGGTTATACTGTGACACAAACTACACAAGCCATAGTTTATCTTACTTTTTCATTTTTCTCTAAAATCGTTAGCCGAATGCTAACAATTTTAACCTACTCGTTTTCTATAAATACACAGTGCAAATACATCTTTGTTATGCTCCTTAATTTCTCTATTGTGCCAACTTGAGTGGCTTTTAATTTCTCCAACGTACACACATAAATTCCCTTTTCACTGCCCTACCTGCCGACTCTGACGCAATAACGATATTCACTGCTCAACTGTCCTCTGTACGGCAATACGCTATCTGAACTGTGAATTTGACTGACTCGATTTAGGTTTCGCACCGCCTTTTATAGTCTACCGATTTCGCCTGGAATATTGCGTTTTTTAGCTTCTCGCAGCGGCAAACAACAAAGGTGCTGGAATGGTTTACTTACACTTTATTTCTTCACAGTAGGCAAACGATATCGTCATGAAAATATTGCGTGCAGGGAGTTTTTCAAGATTTGTACCGCACACTTTGACCATATTTAAACATAACGAGAAAACATGTAATTGCCACTCGGTAATGAAGTGAAAGATTATGTTCATGGCTGGAGAGCTCTAGTGAGGAGAAAATTAAAACCAATTTGGTCTAAACTTAATGTAATTGTAGTACAGAAAGTTTCAGCTTAATTAAATGGTTAAATGAGATTCATTTTATTTATATAGTCCGTCGAATCTTCAAAGCAAAATATTATATAGCGTGTCCAGAAATAGAGGGACTATAATAAAACTACTCGTTAGAAACATGAGTAGCATAGTGCAACCTTGGTTTGTTCATTTTGTTAGAAACAGTAGCTCAGTTGAGTGTAGAACCGTGATAACTGCTGTACAAGCCGCTCCATTTGCGACAGCACACTGACTGTACTCTATCCCATCACTTCTTCCAAACCGAGACCGTAAGGTAAGAGACTCGCATTCTACTTCCTTGTGTTACTGTGAACTTTCAGTGGACCGGCAAAAATTAGTTGAGTATACAATATACCTGCAAAGCTTTAAGTGGCAGACAGCACCATGGTCGCACCTCTACCATCTAGCAGCAGCCAGGTGAGAAGTTGATGAAGACAAATTAACGACAGCAAAATAATAATCAGCTCGCAGGTCATAAAGAATAGGGAAAGTCACCACTCATAAGAGTAGGTGATAAAACAGCAAATAAAGGGAACATAACTATCGACCAACGGGTATTTTGGAACGTGGAAAGTTTGAGGGGAAAGCTGGCAAAGATATTAATTGTGAAACTTCATAAATAACCTATACATTGGGTAGCTGAACCATGTACATAAGTGAATTAAAGATTTTCTTTGAAATTGAGCTTTTATTCATAGATGATCTTTAACTGCTGGTTTTCCAACGTTCCTTTTGAATTTGGCATGAGATACTACTTAATTTTGCTCAGAGGTTATCAGGCTTGAGGTGCTTTTACGTGCTGTAAATCTACGACAGGGGACGACCGACTATACCATACCTTCTGGAAAAAGTTTAAAACAAAATTACGTCCAAAAAATTCACTGCCGAAGTTAGCTGACCATGGAGAGTGACATTTCAGGGGTATATATAATGACTCATAAGAGAGAGACACAAGGAGGAGATATCCAGAAGAAGCTGTTACTTAATTTAAGAGTAATTATAAACTATATTTGAGGAAAAAGCACAGTCATCTCAGAGCAGCAACGTTCTATATTTTGTAATAAATAGGAACGTATGTCATACTTTGTCTTCTAATAGGTTAATCTATGCCTAACGTTACAAAACGTCATTGCTACATATGCTCAGAACAAACACAACCAAATGGTCGCTGCCTTTTCGAAAGCATGCTGCACTGCACTTTTTCATTGCCTATATAGCTTGGTGCTAACGTGTCTGCTTCCCATTCAAGAGGTGCTGAGTAGAAATCTCGGACAGGGTGAGTTATCTGGTTAAAGGGTTTCCCCTTCTTTAAAAGATAAATGACCCTTGGCTCATTTGAGCATCATTTCAGCTTTCATTCATCCTCCGATACTATCTACCTACGTTGGAGCATGTTAAAAAAGGGGAGGCAAGGGGAAAAAAAGAAAAGAGAACTCTTAATATCTACTGAAAACTTAGCAAAGTTTTAACTGTACAACTGGACTCTCAGAAGCCAGATACTGAATTGGATTGGATTGGTTTACGGTATGGAGGTGATTCAGCACTGTGAACAGTCTTGATCTATTGTACCTATGCCCCGAATGGGGCATCCCCAGGAGGAAGAATGAGGTGAGAGGAGACAGTGGGCGGCCGTCCCAAGGAGCCAATATAGTGCAGAGGGCAGGGCCCCTACATGTTACAAGCTGTAAACTCCCCGGAAGGCCAGAAAAACCGGCAGCGTACCCGACTGGGTCCGGAAACGGCCCCTACACTCGGCCCGGAGACCGGAGATCGTACTACCGGAGGAGGAAGATTCACTCAGAGCATATTATCCTGCCATGCACCGCCGAGACACTCGCCGACACTTCTACCCTGAAAGAGACCAGAAAGAGGAGAGATGATGTGAAATTGTAATGGAGAGGAAATGGAGGGACAGGAAATTTAGGGGTGTAATTAACCTACCCAACATTCACCTGGCGACCCGGGAAATCTCCCGTAAAAACCCAAGAGTTAGCTAGGTCGGTCTTGGGAATCGAATCCGGCCTCCTGAATGCCGGCCACATTCAAAACTGCCTGTGCAATCCTGCTCGGCAGCAGCCATATATAGATCCCAAGCACAAAGGGAATCGTTCTGGAAATAAGAAACTTTTTGAAGACGAATATTTCCAAGCGGCCTAAAACGAAGGCTCTGGAATCCATAAACAACACCAATAGCAATGCTTTTATACCGTATACGATATACACATATACATACGGTATACTGGTCACTAACGCAGGTAGCCGCTCAGGTCCATGTCCTGGAGTAGGTAATTAGCCGGGATCACGATGGCACTATTATAATACAGCTAAGCATAATATGTTGCTATAACTGTTTATGATGTTTTATAAATTTGCAGAAAAACATTGTAGAAAATGTGGACGAACATGCGGATGTAATGTAAGACAGTGGATGTCTGAACAGAAAATGATATAGACAACAGAGAGTATACGTGAAAGAGTATAGCCAGACTGAAAAATTCAATACCATAGACGGGATTTGAACCACGGATCTTTTGGTCTCCGTCCAGCCGCTCTAAACCATTGAGCTCTATGGCCAACGTGCCAATATGATATTAAATTCTCCAACTGACTCTGTTTCTCTCGGTAAACCACTAGGGGTTCCCATAAACACATGAGACAACTACCTTAATGGCGACTTAGTGTACTGTAAGTACTTGAAGGCCCGGGCTTTATAGTTCGGACCACTATTAGGTCAATTAATGAAAATTAATTGCTCTTTCACACTAGCCATGTGGACGCACTATGAAAGAGTAGAGCCAGACTGAAAAATTCAATTCTGAATATAAAAGTAAATGTTGTATTATTGTGTAGTAATGCTCCAGAATTACATATCATTAACAGGAAGTGCGGCTCAGATATATCAGGAAAAGTTACATTTACACACACTCAAATGTCATCAATTATTTCTGTGCGCAGTCTGTTTCAGAGTTCAAAATTTTAAAGTTTAAAACAGCTCTCTCATCATTTTTAAGTATGACAAAAAATATTCCATTAGATCGTTATGCAGGGGCAAAATGTGCTAGAAACATTCATACTACTGTTTAATCGTAGATACGTCTCCGGATGGGATTGACGGAAGCCATTAATATTCCCGCGTACTAGCCAGGATAGCTAGTAGAAGGTATGCTAGATCACCAGGCAGCCCCACCGAGGTCATACCGGTAGCCTTCCCATTTTGGAGTTGGTGCGCGTAAATGGCGTATCCACTTCCATCCCGTCTTGAATCCACAGGACCAGATGGCGGGGGCTTGTTAGTCTCTAGGTCTTGCCCTATGGAGAGAGCCACGGAGGCACCGGGCGCCTTTTCGGGACAGCTGGGTAACTCCCTGGTTGAAGCAGGTCAGGGTCCTTGGTCCTACGGGTCCAAGACTAAAGGGAGTAGAACCTCTGTCATTAACTGTTTAATCGTAAATGTAGGGAGGCAAAAATGAGGTTATTATTAACGGTTTATGAATCGAAATTATAGTTTTGAACGCAGAGATATACAAAGCAAATGAAAGTAAAAATAAAACAATAACTTAAAACAAAATTATTAAACAGAAATAAAGAGCCGGATGGAGAGATATAAATCAAACCGTCTAACAGTAAATAGTTGGTTCAACCACTAGTATAAAACACTGAGGAAAAACAAGGCAGAATCTTTTCTTATGAAATAAAGAATATGGAGGGGGTGATATACGAAGAATTTATTTTTAAATGTAAAAATCACAGAAAGCGAAGTTAAACTACGTGTCAGAATGAGTAGACATGGGTGGTATATCGGTAGTTTGAAAATTGCGAGATAAGTAACTTTTAGAAAATTATTACACATATCCGAAGGCGAAGGTCCAATCAGATAACTTTCCTGGCGGGGAATGGATAAAGCAACTTAAGGCAATTTATGAATAAGGGGGGATAGAATCAAATCTTTTGACTGCTGAAGGCAGAGCTAAAGTTTTAATTTGCATAATTATGAAATTAGCACAGTAGAAATTGTTCGCTACGTTGAAAGGTTTAACAAGTCGTATTCCTTGAGGCTATATAAGGGAATATGAATAGAATCATATCGAGTAAGGAAAAGTACCTAAAGATAATGAATGATAAACTAGGGCGAGAAGGATTAGTATAGACAAGAACAGGAGTGAGAAAGTTAAAAGGCACAACGAAGATACAGGAAAAATCTATTGTATGGTAAACTGAATGCAGATGTTCACTGTCTTGTATTACAGCCAATACAGTAAAGCTTTTGAGGGAACGAAATGATAAAAATTGAACAAAAAGGATCTTAGATACAAAAATACTAATTAGAATCTTTCTGGTTGTACAAGGAGAAAAACATAAAGTGTGTAAGAAATTATTTGGATTCAGTAAAAGATAAATGGAATTAAAATGGAATTAAAGATTGCCTGTCAAGAAGATTAGGATAGCCATATAAAACATATGAGGAATAATCTGGCAAGCATACAGAGAATCACCATCACAGAAAAACAAACCTGATCATTTGCAATTAATTTTAAAACTGCAAAGGATATGTAACCTACTTTAAACGTACTCATTTTATTTTGTGCACATTGCGCCATGGAAGTAATTATTCATAAAATGAAAGTACTGGCGTTTGAAACTGGTTATGAGTTTGACCAGGAAAAGTGGACACAAAAGAAAAAATACAAAACGTGAAAATTTCGATTCCGTAGAAATAATGCTTAAAAGGATGGGAAATGGAGCAGAGAAACGAAATTTATAAAATACAATGGAATTGGATAACTCTAAAGAATTCACGATGTTGATCGGGGTATCACATATAATCATAAAAATATTACAAATCATGCATAAGGCTGCATTATCATTACCATATGAATTAGAGATTTGGGGATGAGAAGGCGTAGATAATGAACGTAAAGTAAAATGTAATTTTTAAGTGCTTTCGGTTGTTTGGAACATTTCATCATAAGACGGCACGCTGAGAAAATCGAGTATTTGTTGATATGAATGCCAATTATAGGTATCCAAAACGAGTTAAGAACATTACGTTACTGGCATCAAATTAATAACACAATGTATCCAAAGTCATAGGCGGTTCTGCTACAAAGGGAACTCTCCAAAATTGACAAACAATATTTGGTATTAGGGTAATGGAAAACATTGTGTCAAAATAAACTATACCCTATACCAAGCAGGAACTAGAATCGGAATATTGCTGGTAAAGTTGCTATTGCAGCCACAAAATAAATTTCCGTAATAAAACAAACAGAAAAATAGATACATGAGCACATGGTAACACAGAATGCATATGCAATAACAAATAAGTAAATAAGAGAACGGTACTGTTGTATGAGTCTACAATATAAAATTTCCATCAACGTTTACAAGTTAAATGTCATATAATTGGTTGCTAAAAGCTTTAATCGAAACTCGGATGGCTGAAATAGCTACCTCTTTTAGAAAATATTGTGATTTGTGGGTTCGTAGAATTAAAAGTTCAATTTGCCGAAATGATAAATGTTCTTTATTTGCGTAGAAGTACACTCCGTAGCAGCAAAATTACATCACATATCACAACACAATCTTCCAAGGTCAATGAAAATAACAAACAGCGTTCACTTTACAATACTCTCAGCTGTACTCTGCTTAACTCTCGCGACTCACTCACTCCCGTTTCAGAACTCATCACTTCACTCACTACCTCATTCATAATTTCTAGATTATTCGAAAATAAACCAGAACCCCAACAGTCTCTATCAGTCAAGAAGTAACTAGGAATTTCCATTTATCTCAGTTTGTTTGTTTCGGTAAGTCTTTTATCTCAAGCGCTATGTTTATCTGCTTATGCAAGCTCGTTATCTACGTGAAACCTGTCCGTCTGTTGTTTTTATCTGCAGTCTCATGGCTTTCACACTGCCCATCTATCATTTCCTTTTGTGTATACAAGCCGCGCCAAGGTAGATACTGGTTCGCGACACTGCCCCCTCCTCAAGGCTGGTCGTCCCGAATAGCACCATCGTAGCTGGCCAGACGGTCCAGGTATACCACAAACATCTTCCCTCGGGGCACCTTCTGGATGCGGTAGACCACGTCGTTAGTCCTTTTCACCACGTGGTACGGTCCTTACCATCGCTGTTGAAGTTTGTAGATTGTTCGGTTTGCTCCCAGGTGTCCTCCTGAAGTACCGGCGTGCACTTCCTCCAAGACCTCCGGGACCTTACTTCGGGGAAGTGCCAACTGCTGTCTCTGCGTCTTCCCATCTGGCGATTCCCATACTCGGAACAGCACGCCCTCTCTGATCTTCAGCGAGTCCCATTAGGCCCAGTACGACTTATAGGTAGCGCTCCTCGGTGCGATGTCCTCCCAGGTTGGTCTTGTCCCTGCCTCCGCTTTCCTCAAGAGTGGTCCCAAGTCTGCGTCCGCCAGCTGCTCCCTCCTCAGCCTTGCGCTATCCCAGCCATCCGTAGGCACTACTGCTGCGGTACGCTCCTTCTCTTCCACTCTTGTACATTGGCCGCACTCCTCTGGGCAGGGTCTTCGGGACATGGCGTCTGCGTTACCGTGGTTCTTCCCTCTACGATGTTCAGAGGCAAAATCGTACTCCTGCAGCCTCTGAACCCAACGTGCTGTCAGGCCTTCCAGGTTTCTAAAGCTCAGTAGCCAGGTTAGGGCGGAGTGATCAGTCCTCAGGTGAAATGGCTGATCGTACAGGTACTTGTGGAAGTGCTCCAAGGCCTTTACTACCGCCAGTAACTCTCGGCGGGTGATGCAGTAGTTCTTCTCTGTCTTGGCTGAAGACGCGCTAGTATCGCCTCAGCAGCTGTCGAACCTTCTCGAGCTGTTCTGCGGTCAGGTGATCGGCTGCCCTCTCCAGTAAGCCTTCCAGCCGGGGCCCCAAGTGTTGCGTTGGCACTGGCTCCTGTGTCTTGTCGATTGCTGTCACGATGACCACGGGCTCGCACATCCCCATCTCCGTTCCGGCCTGGACGTCGTGATCGATGTCCGCTAGGTTAAACAGCCTCACTGGCACCTCTCGGCACGGAAACGATGTTCTTCATTCGCTGTCCTTCCAGTCGCGCCGTCACCACTGCCTCCTTTCTCGCGGGGACCCACCTCTTCCTTCAAGATGACCCTGCAGATTCCAAGGTATTCTTCGGGTTTGCCGGAGTATGACCTCTTCTCCATTGAGTTGCAGAACTTTCCTGCCGACGTCAACCGTCGCCTCGTGGCTCCTGAGGGCATCCAGTGCTAGTATCACCTCCTCAGCCACCTTTACGACAAACACACATAGACGTACGGCACTCCGTCCCTGATGCCGTCACAAACTGGTATGGTCGGCTCGGCTTTCTCGTCGGCAAACTCTTGGCCACGCCAGGTCTGATGATGGTCACGGCTGCCCCGTTGTCTACGATTACTCGACACGACTTCCCTCTGACCCAACCGCCCGCGATGAGGCTGTCATCCGTACGTCGGCTGACAGCACGCAGTGTCACTCGAGGGGGTGATGGTGATGGCGCCGACGGTCTCCTCACCACGCCGGTCCTTACGCGTCCCTGCGGCTGCTCTTCCTGGTGTCGGTCATCTTCCCGGTCATCGTCGCACCCAAGTTGCTATTTGCAGCTTCCGTCTTCGTTATCAATTCGGTATTTATTTCTTCCATCTTCTCGGTGATGTTGTCGTCGTCCCGCTTTCTGACACCAATTCTGATTTTGTGGTTTCGTAGAATTAAAAGTCCAATTTTCCGAAATTCTAAATGTTCTTTATTTGCGTAGAAGTACACTCCGTAGCAGCAAAATTACATCACATACCACAACACAACCTTCCAAGGTCGATGACAATAACAAACAGCGTTCACTTTACAACAACACTCTCAGCTGCTCTCTGCTTAACTCTCGCGACTCACTCACTCACTCCCGTTTCACAACTCGTTACTTCCTTAAATACCTCATTCATAATTTCTAGATTATTCGAAAATATACCACAATCCGAACAGCCTCTATCAGTCAAGAAATAACTAGGAATTTCCATTTATCTCTGTTTGTTTCGGTAAGTCTTTTATCTCAAGCGCTATGTTTATCTGCTTATGCAAGCTCGTTCGTTATCTACGTGAAACCTATCCGTCTGTTGTCTTTATCTGCAGGCTCATGGTTTTCACACTGCCCGCCTATCAGTTCCTTTTGTGTAAACAAGCCGCGCGATCTTAGATACGGGTTCGCGACACTATGTTTGTCAGCCTGAAAGGTATGAGGCAATTTCATGAATTCCGCAAAGCTTTCCCTTTGGTTTCGAAAGTAGAAAAACTAATACATTTACATAGAAAGTTAGTACACATTAACTTCTAAGACTACCAATAAACCATTAATTACAAACTTTATTTTATATGTAGGTTTCAAAATGTTAATACCTGGAAGGAAATATTAACTATTTTCCAGCACTAACAGAGAATAACATCCCGCACTCCTTCTTCCTTAATATTAGTTGTTAATAATGAAGACAAATATGTTTTATTTTAAAGCCTTTTTTATTAAAAGACTGCGTCTTCGACAAAACCTGATGAACACAAAATTGGCAACAGTAATACATTTAATTGGTTGTGCAGAGCAATGGTAACGTGACATAATTACGGAAGGAAACAATGTAACAGGTAGAAGTAATTTAATAATTAGAAAAGAAAACGTTTAAAGCGAATGTAGATTTCAAAGGTTTATGAAAATGCACATTGGTAAGGAATTAACATCACTGAAGGTTCTGAAAATTAACGATATGTCTTGTAAAATGCCAGTATAAGACAGCAATGAGGAGAAAAACTGTAAAAAACGCATTCTTCAATATGTAGCCTTTGATTCTCATATCTATAAACAGGATGTTAATGATTTACACCGAAATGTTTTTCAGAGCAAGTGGTGATATCTTAAACAATTCATTTGAGATAGGACACGTATGGCCTGCTGGTTCAAATGTGGAAGTTACGGTTATAAGTTTCTAAAGTGCCAGTACGCCTCTGCTAATGATGATACCACTTGAGCGCACAAAACAGGAAAATGAAGAAATGTGTCGGAGCGCTCCCTCTGGTGAAAGTTATGGCATTAGCTTTCTAGTGAAAAGTAAACGAGTTCGAGTTTCCGTCACTTTCCTGTGTTTTTTTTAATTTTCTTTGGTTTATTCGTTTATATATATATAGTCTAAGCTTTTAATTCTTGTATAAATGCATGCATTTTTCGTTTTCATTTCGCTTTGTTCTACAATTAATTGCAATTCTTTCTAACATAGATTAATCCTGCTTAATAGTTTCACATGCTGTACGTCTAATTGGGATGTGGTTTAAAGGTTGAACGAAAATAAATAAAAATAAATTCAGTCAGGTTCACAGGATCCTGAAACTCCATATCGCAAACTACGTTTTCAATGCAAAGTTGACAGCGGCGAAGGTACGTCTGTCGTACTATTTATAAAATTCCTTGTATGTGTCAAATAACTTCATATGCTGCTAATATTCCTAATATTCGGGCAGTTAGTTCGAATCATACCAATTTCGTCCTATTAGAAGTTACGTATTAAAAAGACAAAGAAAATAAATTAACTACAATACAGGAACCAAACTAATGACCTTTAGAACACAAATTTTCGGAATTACTGATTGAGCCACCAGAACGGTTGCAGAAACAGCATTAGAGTAGGCTAATGATGCAAGAAAGTGGTTAATCGCTGTTCACTGTCGTATTGGCAGTTCTTTAGTTCGAAATTTGAGAGATTTTTGTGGCATATATCTTGAGAATGCCACTAACGAGATATTAATTATCGATATTTCTATACTCGGGAAGAAGCTTTACAGATATTATAATCTAATAATTTCACCCACCTTGTTTAAAAATCAACTTATCAGTATCAACAACTTATCAGGCCAATTAGATTTAACACAACTGCGTTATGTTCAGCCGTAGACCATGCTTGCCCATCTCAGCTTTCTTGTATTAATCACGTCTACAATCACATAAATTATTCCAGTGCAGTTCACTAACAACCTGTATATCATTTGGCTCTGTAACGTGTTTCTTCTAATTTCCCAGGGATCAGTTCATATACAATGCGATCCATAAAAACCTCCTTATAATTTTGATGGTCCTTCTCAAAATAGTCTCCCCTGAATAACATACACTTGTCCCAGCGTTTCTGCCAGTCTTAAAAGACATGCTGGAAACCTTTTTTGAGAGATCCTTCAAAATTGCCTCCGCAGCCCTCATCACTGCTTCTGATGATGGATAATGTCTCCCACGAAGGGGTTTCTTCACGTTAAGAAATAGAAAAAAAGTCACATGGGGCTAAATCCGGACTATAGGGAGGGTGAGGGATGTACTTCACATTGATTTTCGCATGATATTCAGCAACAACATTGGCAATATCCGGCCGCGCATTATCGTGGTGTAGCATCCAACCTGCTTCACGGAAATCGGGTCCTTTGCGCCTAATATGGACTTGCAATGTTTTCAGGAACATTTCAATAGCCCATAACTTTTGAACCAATAATAGGACACACGTGCAACTTTGGGAGCATATAATGCACAATTGGGAGATTACGTTACACTATTTACACCTCATAGAAAATGTTGGGTGTGACCTCCACCACCATCTATACATTATTGCACTTGTCTCATCATATTCTCTGAAGTTTTACGGAGAGTATCGTTGCCAATGTTACTTATTTCGTTTCGAATAGATTCTTTGAGAACATCAATTGCCCGTGGCCTATTCCTGTACACCCTATTTTAGATAGGGTGAGGTTAGGTCAGGGGATTTGGGGGCCATACACCTTTGGAGATTATTCGATTATCAAAGAAACTGGTTATATGTTCCATGGTGTCATTAGATGTATGCTCCATCTTGCTGTAAATAACCTCCTCTCAATTCGATATAATCCAGCTGCTCTACAAATGTCTTGATGATACCCATATAAACTCCATTGTCTACAGTCGTATGAAAGCAAATGGGAACAACGATCCTAAAAGCTGACAGCACGCACCATACCCTAAGCTTTTCATCATGCAGTGGGGTTTCGTGGATTACTTGAGGGTTTACAGCAGCCCATTAGCTGGTGTTTCGTGTGTTTATGTAGCCTGACAGATGAAACCATGCCTCATCTGTAATCCACGTTATGTAGAGAATGTCTGGACGTGGAATAAGAGTACCCTGATACCATCGACAGTAACTGACTCATCATAATCTGCTTCTTTAAGTTGTTGCACCATATGCACCTGTTTGGTCGTAATCCCGATTTCGTCGTAGCTCTTTGACATGCTCCATATGAATATCCTGGTTCCTGGCTCAATCGACGCAACGATTTGTTTCGAAAACTCAATAGCCTTCTGCGAACATCTGCAATAGTCTCTGCATTCAATGGCGGTCTATGTTTTCCTCTCTCACTAATGAGTATACCAGCTGTGTCCAGCTTTCTTATGAGCGATAAAATTGTTACCTTTGTCGGAACAGCGCGTACATTACATTCTCTTTGAAATTTCCGTTGTGTTGTTACCAAGGAATTTGTCGTCCAATATGTCTCCAAAATGTAAACACAAAATTTAAACTGAATGTTGCTGTTATGACTGCACATTTAAGACCACAGGGATGAAGCCGAGATATGGGAAATGGCAACAAGAGATTTTAGTTTGCCACCCGAAAATAGAGGTGCTGGCGTACTTGATCACAAAGGCGATTGGCTGATTCAGGTTCTACTACAACTTTTAAATTTGTACTGGTTTGATACTCTGTGGTTTGGCCATCTTGAAAATTTCAATGTGGAAGGATTCTTCTATGTTCTTGTGGAAGAAAGAGCATATATAGGTATGTGTTCTGTGCATTTAATAAATAATCGCGTGATCTTGGCTACTTACTCCAGGTACGGAGAATAATCTGTTATTTGTGTTTAAAACTGTCATTATTTTTGGAGGTCTACTAATAATAGCTGTTGCAACGTAAGATGCTATAAAACGTTATTCAATGGATTACTGTGAAAACCGTTCACGGAAAAATAAAAACTTATTGGCATTACATTACTTTGATTTTATTTTCAGATACAAAAATCAAGACGTGAATGTTCCAATATTGAAGCTGAACTTCGTTGGAGATTACAATTATTTTCCGTCACTTGCAGGTATAAAACCAATGTTAATTGCATTTGGAATAGCTTGCTGCTGTATTTGGAATTTATGAATGCCATACCTAATAAAGGAGTGGTTGTAGTCATAAAACATTGAAACGTGCAATAGGAGAAACTCTTACAGCAATATGGACTTCCTAAAGGGCCCATGAGAATATTTTACAGCAGATAGGTTAGAATACCACCAACAAAATCTGTCATATTTCATGCCATTTAATTTGCGTCCGATACAAGTTGTAATTTCTTTAGTATTTTATGTTGCTGCCACTTTAAATGAAATGGTAGATGTGAATTTTGGAAATTGCAAAGCTGTAACTTCTCAGTTTATGCAGAAGGTCTGAAGTAATTACTCTAAGAAGCAAATTACTTCATCTTTACACAATAATAAAATGATGTTTAAATCAGCCCAGGTTTCATATAGCTAAGAGCTTCGCCGCTATTGTACATTACTTTCTATCAGGCTATATTATCACTCATTAATTTATTATTGGATATCTCTTTTGCTTAGGTTTATGTTTAGGACATTTCAACACGTTTGTTTGTTTATTCTTAACAGGATATTCACAGCGCCAAATTTCGACTGAGGTATTCCTGCAAATTCCCACAGTGCTGGAGGAGGTATTATAAGCCTCTAGGACTATGCAGCACGTATACCAATGTGCACTTTTATAAATTTCCCCGCGAGCCTGCAATACTGCAGAAGTGGAAAGATATTTGTAAAATTTCCAGTGAAAGTTGTGCTTCCTTTCACGTGTGCAAATACCATTTTTTGGAAGAAGACTTCACAGTTGGTTCGAGACGAATGTTAAAGCATGGAGTGGTACCAAAATATTTGGAAATGGTCCCATGCAGCTCTAGGTTTCAACATGGAAGTGGTAACGTCTTCAAATGAATCAGCTCAAGTGCTTCCAAAAAATACTGACAATTGTGAAGGTGGTGTGGAGTTAGGTACTGAGCCTTTTCTTGACAGTGTAGCTGCTTCTTCAAGTATGTCCTCAAGTAAAACAATGGCTTTCACTTCAGTAAGTAAGAAAAAGGGTGTTTTGGGTACCGAGGATTCTAGATTATCTTTGTCTCCAAAAAAGTTCCATATGTATAAAATACATAAAAATAGGGTGACATTTATTTACGACATTTAAGGACAGAGGTAGTAAAATCTCCGAATTAACATATGCTAGTGAAAATCTGATGCTACTATTATAAAACCTCCACAATCAGTTATATAAATTTCTGGATGATTTTGGCCATACTAGTTCTCTGGAGAATCATTGCATTTCAATTTTTAAAGTTTCAGATAGCAAAGACTATGTGCAAAACATGGAATGCACAAGATATAATAAAGACATGTGTTCCATTTTTATCGTAATTTATAAATACATTAAAGATGACAAAATTAGCATTTTTTAAAAAAGGACTGTTACCAAAGGCCACGAAAGAAAGGTGAAAATATTGAGATCAGTACAAATTAAGTCCTGTTTGGTATTTGTTTTTGTTGACCAATTAAGTGTTAGTTATTATGATACTGTTTTCCAGTTTTTGAACATTTCAGAATTTATTTAGACAGTTATAGAAGCAGTAGATTACCTAATAAAAGTTATTTCTGCAAATCCTGCATTTAACTTTTATTTTTAATGTATAATGTTTACAGTTTCTGCATTGCTAGTAGTTAATATTATTAATTTTTGCCTAAAATCACTCATTCTCTTCAAACAGCTTAATGATATGGTATAGTGTAATACTGTGATTACATTGATTTGTTTTTAGTACTTTTATTTGTGTATTTCGTTACATGTTTGAGGTTCTTTCTCAAAGGTTTTTCCTTAACATTAAATAAATGCCAGATAATGCATGGGGCTTGAAACATGTATTATGTTTAATACATAGCTGAAGTGTTATAATGTTATGCTAAACCTTCCATGTAATACAATGCATTATCATGTTACTCATCACTTTAAACCCTTAAGCTATCCCTACAGTGTTATTACAGAAGATTATGTTTAAAGCTTATTTGTAAAATATTGAAGTTTATCATATCTGTCATTTAT
This sequence comes from Mantis religiosa, assembly GCA_030765055.1. Classification (NCBI taxonomy): domain Eukaryota; kingdom Metazoa; phylum Arthropoda; class Insecta; order Mantodea; family Mantidae; genus Mantis; species Mantis religiosa. The sequence goes on along the minus strand of CM060953.1, from coordinate 130,241,644 downwards.
ATCACTTTGTACAACAGCTGCAGTTTTACGTTAAAGTGTCTTTGTTTTAAATGTGTTATTCATATGATTTATAAATGTGTGCAATATTACACAGAATGTTTTACTAAAGTTTCCTTGTAATTAAATGAATTAGCCATGCTGCATCACTTAAGTGTTTTGCGTTATAGCTAGTATTGTTCTAGATTATTTGTATTTGACTTAGTTGAATTACTCATGTTATTTAAGTAAATGTCAGATTAATTTGTTTTATTAATGAGCAAGAATAATAAAAGGAAGCAGTAACTATCAAAACAATGTTATTATTCAAATTTTCCTGTCAAATACCACATCCTATTGTTAATTGCTTGAAATTTCATACACAATTTTGGGATGACTGAACTAGAGAATAGTACAGGTGCCATGCACAAAATTCACTTCAAGATTCAGTTGATTATTTTCCAATACTGTATTCATATAGATAATATAAGATAATTATGTGAGCTTTTAGAAAACGCAACAACTTTGAAACTGTAGTCACAACTCTCAAAGCTCACGTAATTATCTTTGTGCATGTGTAGCAATACGGTATTGAAAAATATCACCAGCTGACAACTAGCAAGTATGAAAAATACAGCTATAGTATTCCGGCAACGTAAAATTTTTGGACGCGCGATTTTTCATAAGATAGTTCGCTACCCGAAAATAGGGGCGCTGCGATCACCTCGTGTTGCCAACGACTAACATGGGAGGTTCACTTCTATTAAGTATATGTTCTGTGCTCCGTAGAGACATTAAACAGTGAACCAGAGATTGTATAGCTTGTCAAAGATGCAAGGTATGGAAACGCAATGCCATTGCGGTAGGAGCTTACCATGAAGCTGAAAGCCTTTTCCGTACAAAGAGTTAATATCATGTACTCATGTTTTCGTGGGACACCATGCTATAAGAAAACAACTACAACCAATATATGATGGACCTTTTCTGGTGATGGAACGTTTGGAGATGCACTTCAAAATCAATACTCTAAGAGGACCACAAACAGTAAAAGTGGATAGATTAAAGCCTGCATTTATGTTCTGTTCCGCTGATTCAACACCTGTCATGGATGTTCCCACTGATACAACACCTAATGAGTCCTCTCAACAGGGAAACACTCCTATAAATGACAGCCTGGTCCTGAAAACTAAAAACGACTTGATCAGGAAGAACCGTCACCTCTCCACAGCGTGTTCAAGAGGCTGTTGTTTTATAGGGCAAGTCTGTGGCTAGTAAGCCTCCGAAGATGTTGGCTATCCTGAACTTTTCTTTTAGGTTTCTCTGTGTACTTACTTTTGCATTGTTACTGCTTATGTTTTGTTTCTGTGTAAGAAAAGCTTCAAATAAAATAGATTTGTTAGTTACACAAGTCTTTGTTTGAATGCATCAAGATTAACCCAAATAACCATAGTGGCATTCCATTTTAATGACGGTATTGCCAACATATACTGAAAAAAACGCAACCTATTGGCAATCCAAATAATGTGATAATAAATAATGTGTTGCAGGACCGTTTCTGATTAAGTGAAACAATTAGGAAATAAAATGAAAACGCTGTAATCAGGAACGAAAGGGTTTTATGCATACACATGAAAGAATTCCTGTATTTCCTTCAATTGGAGCAACCTCGCGCAACCTAGAAGCCCATAGGAAACGGGTTGAGGTTCGGATTCCGGGAAGAGTGATCAGTCCATCGTCGGAAGTGAAAGTACGAGAGAGGTGCGATGATACGGAAATTGATGATGAAGCAATCGGTGGAATGCTGGCGGGGGAACCTAAGGACCCGGAGAAAACCCGCCCCAGTGCCATGTTGTCCACCACCAATCTCACTTTGCGGTCGCCGGTATCGAACAGGAGCCGCTTTGGTGAAAGTCAACTGGTGTAACCACTCAGCCATGGTGCGGGTGTATACACATAGCCAGTAGTTCTTTCTGCATATGTTGCCAGTATCGCCATTTAATATCCACACTGTAACCTACAGTGCATTCTCGGGAAATATGACATCAACCCCGCGGAAACCTACAAGCGTTCCAGACTCACTTTAGGTCCGCCACAACCTCTATGATATCCAGCATATCCACCTAACCTAACATAGGCAAGGAGTCTTCAAATTCCTTCACTTGTAAATTGAGCTAAAACGAGCTATTATTATTATCATTATCATTATTATTATTATTATTATTATTATTATTATTATTATTATTATTATTATTATTATTATTATTATTATTATTATTATTATTATTATTATTATTATTATTATTATTATTATTATTATTATTATTATTATTATTATTATTATTATTATTATTATTATTATTATTATTATTATTATTATTATTATTATTATTATTATTATTATTATTATTATTATTATTATTATTATTATTATTATTATTATTATTATTATTATTATTATTATTATTATTATTATTATTATTATTATTATTATTATTATTATTATTATTATTATTAAATGCAAATGTCCGTCTGTTAGACTATTGTAGATATTAGTTATGTCGCTTTTTTTGTAATTTACGTCCTCCAACGTTAAGCCATATCGGACGATGAATGAAATTGGTGAAATGATGCTCAAATGAGCGCGGGGTCCATAGAGCTTAGAGTTACCCGACATTCGTCTATCAAGATAAGGGAAAACCCCGGAAAAACCTTATCTAGGTAACTCACCCTGACCGAGATTCAAACTCGGGACCTCTTGAACGTGAGGCAGACACGCTACCACCACGCTACCGAGGCGGACATGTCGCATGTGTTACGCTGGTACTTGCACTCTGACGATTCTCACCAACAGGGCTCTGATTATAATAGCTATTAACCGAGTAATATTAGGTATATTATTTATATAAAGTTAGATAGGTTATTTATTCCCTATATACTGTATTGCTATTAGTTTAGGCTTTGCATATAATTAGAAGTCTAAATGTTTTGCAAATTTCAGTTTATCATGCACATAGTAGGTAGGTATAGTTGGTATTACATTCCACCTAAAAATTAAACATGGAGATTTCACTGAAAATGCACGTTTGGAGGTCTCCTGAATGAAACAGAGAGCGTTTTTTGTCAAGGGCCGGTCAGCTTGTGAACAGCCTAACTTAAAAACAAAAGGTTGGTTAGACACCAAATTTGATATTTACGTTCAGTATCTTCCAAACAAGGACACGAAGATTCTCAAGTTGATCTCTCACATCTCAGACTGCCTTTAGAATTGAAGTTTTAAAATTTCAATTTTCTTAATCGTGGTTAAGGTTTGATTAAACTACACAAGATATCTTCACAACAAATAAAGCGTACTGCTCTAAGTTTCTGAGAAATGTCCTTGGAAGTACTCTTTCATGACTTTTAACAATTTAGAACATACTAAAAGAAATCGTACTGCAAAAAAAATTGTATTTAAAGTGCGTCGTTTCTGAGGGCAGGAAAGGAAAATGGAGGTTATATTCGGATATGCATAGGCCCCTCAGTTATTTACAAAATTATATTAATCGTGTAAAATGTAAGGATCTTTCATATATGCAAAATACAGAATTACCAGCATACTTTTCAATACAGCACAAAATAAACAACTCCTTACCCCCATTTCAGGTAAGGATATTAGGCTTGGAGCTTCTTACCTATTATGTCAATTCACAGCATGCCTTGTAGCTTATTTAACAAAATAGAAGGAAGATAAAATGGTTTGAAAATAATGAGAAGCTTTTGTAAATATACTGTTAATCGGTATTTGGCTTGTCAACTAATAGAGTAATTAAATTAATAAACTAAATTTCTTACGTCATCTTTTGTGTGCAAATCATTAAGTGATTCGATAATATAATACAGTGTGAAGTATAATATTGAATTAATTACTTTATCTATTTAGAAAACTCAATTGGCCAATTTTCATTAACTAAACTAAAACTATTTAAAACGACAATGGATTACTGAAAATAAATTTAGGTAATGTTAGTATTTGGTGTTTTATTTTTATACACTGCCTTTCATTTGTTCAACAACACAATGAATCATTTATTCTTCAAATGAAATCGTGTTTTATTTTCTTTAAATTCTGGAAGAACTTACATTTATCCGACAAGATAGTTAAGAAGTATGCATTTATGCTACCTCACACTGCTTGCTGCTTTTATTCTTTGTACGAAAATTTCATTTACTGAAGAAAATCTTGTGTTGAACTTTTTGAAAGACTTCAAAGACAACAGGACCTTCTTCGAATCCACAATAATTATAGACTTTGAGGCGAATACACAAAAGGATGGAGAAACAAATCTTGTTAAAATACTTGGAAAGATCTTATAAAGTAACCTTTGATAACTTAAGAAAACTGGGTACACAAATTCCAGGATTATTGGAGGGAATGCGTTTTGTGAATGAAGATGTGGAAAATGAAATTCTGAAACTGATTTTTGAGGTAGGAGCACGTTCTATGTTTAATAAAATGAATTCATTACAGTATAAAAGAAGAGAGATCCTAAACCGAGAAGATGCAAGTACAGACTTTATAATGAATGAGTTTAAAAAACTTAAAAGTTTAATGGCCGTTATAAACGGCATTCGAACTGGATACCAAGATGTTTTGTCAGATATAAGGGAAATGGCACAGGAAAAACACAGTCGTTCTTTGTTTGAAAAAATGTGTGTGATGGTTATAGAAGTTAAAATGGAATGTCACCAGTACTTTTTTTAAAGTGTATATTTATATCATCCATCAACGGAGGTGATCAAGTTGTCAGAAATGAGGAAACTGTGGCGCTGTGGCTATTAGTTCTTGAAAATGGACAAGTATGTGAGTTATTCTTTATGAGACATTTGAGATGAGTATAAAAGTGATGCGGATTTGGCAGTCAGAGCTTTTACTTCAAACTTAAGCATTCATATTCCTAACTTTTGAATTGAAATTTGTTGTATTGTTAACCCACAAGCATGAAAATAAACTATATAAAACAGAGATCTATAGAGATTATTGACCTTTAGACGAAGTAAGGTTATTGAGTCCCATTGTGCAGAGAGCTTAAACCATATTGTGATCAGGTGAGTACATCTCCAAGGAAATTTAGGATTGCTTTTTTATTTAACTCATGAAAATAGCAAGCAGAAGTCCAATTACAGGATTCATTCCACAAATATAAGTTTATGCTGTGTATTTGTACAGTTATAAAAAGACGTAGTTACAATAGCAACGAAGAAAACACTTGAATGTTGTAAACCGTAATATGAAAACAGACTAAAGAATGTACAGATATGTCAAAATGAGAACCTAATTCAGGATAACCTAATGTATACACTGACCGACATTTCGAAAACAGGTAGGAGAAATTTATATCCTAAAATAAAATAATGAAATAATTTTTTTCATTGATTTCTTTACCCACTGCAGTTCATTATGTTCTTTACTAGAAATCTCTGAGCAAAATGAAGTGTTCTTTCAACAGCCAATGTAGAATGGGATACTGAGAACTACAACGCTTAAAGAACATCAATAATGAAATGTTGACTATTGTTCCTACTATAAGTTGTAAGGAGAGGAGGTATTTTGTTAGGCCCTAAAGTATCACATGGAAATATAACTGGAAAAAATTATTCCAGACACATGAGCCTCCAAAAAGCAATTTAGATCCTGGTCCATGTGTGCGTGCGACTGTGTGTTTGTAAAGAGAATTAAAAAAACAGGTTAAATGTCAAACTTGGTAGTTAATATATACAAATATAACAATTTGTAACTTAAAACTTCACTTATCTTATAAGAAATGATGATTTTATTATAAATTGTCCGGGATCTCAATTTCATATGAACTTTTACATATTCTTAGCCGGAAACAAAGCTGTTGTCATGGTTACGAACGCTAGATATTAATATGTTCTTGTTAGTACTACCAAAATCTGAAAATGAAATAAATTTAAAAACAGAATCCCCTGGGGGTATTTCAAAATTCATTACGCGATGTTTGTTGTTTAAAATATATTTTCCCAAACCATTAAACCTATCGGACCATTTAATTGCTTTAATAATTTAGCTTCTGGATTTATTTCATGGTTCAATGGCCAAAAATGATCTGCTACGGCCGATTTATCAGTGTGTTTAACTATAATGTTACGAAAATATTCTTTCGTTCTGGTTTCCAAATTACGTTTTGTCCTTCCAATATGAAGTTTATAACAATCGAAACAATTAAACTGATGAATACCATATTTTTATTATTAGGAATTTTATCATTTTTAGAGAAATGTAATAAATTGTTAATACTATATATATATTTTAAGGAACTAAAGATACACCAAATTCTTTAAAATGATTTTGAGAATGTTTATTAACCTAAGCAGGGTAAGTAAATATTTTAAAATTATAATCGTCTTTAATTTTTAAGGGCACAAATATCATTAACATTTTTTTATATTTGATTTTTTCAATTTTGATTTATAAAGTCTTTATTGAAACCATTAATTAAAGCAGTATTAATAATATGTTTATATTCTTTATTAAATTCATCTTTATTTGGGGGTATGCTTATTAATCTATAAATCGAAGTATTGAAAATAGCAAATTTATGTGAAAAGGGGTTAAACTTTTATTTTTTATGTAATTATCAATATGAGTAGACTTACTATAAATACCAAAGCTTAATTTATTATTATTTCTTATTATCTTTAGATCTAGAAAAGGGAGCAATCCATTAATTTCAGTGCTTAATGTAAATTTTATAGCCTTATCTTGCCAATTTAGTAATTTTAAAGCATCGTTTATGAGTTTATCAGGAACAATTGCATAAATATCATCAACATATCTATACCAAACTTTAAAAATTAAAGGAAATGCTTTAGTGACATAGATTTCGAAAAAAAACTTATGAAAAGATCAGCAAGAAGAGGTGAAAGAGGATTACCCATTGCTAAGCCAGAAGTATGTTGAAAAAAAATTCACCATTAAAAGTGAAAAATATTTTGATCTAAACAAAATTTAGTAAGTTTAACAAAATCAACTATTCAGTCCTCATGTAAATTTATTGAATACAATCATTTTTTAAATATATTAAAAGTTTTTCTCTAGAAATACTAGGAAATAAGGCAGTTACATCAAAAGAAACAAGGTTTTTTTTTTTTTTAATTTTACGTCCTCCAACGTTAAGTCATATGGGACAATAAATAGAATGGGCGAAATGATGCTGAAATGAGCCCAGGGTCCATAGAGCTTAGAGTTACCCGACATTCGTCTTTCAGGATAAGGGAAAGCCCCAGAAACACCTTATCTAGGTAACTCACCCTGACCAAGATTCAAACTCGGAACCTCTTGAACGTGAGGCATTCTACCACCATGCTACCGAGGCGGGCCAAAAGAAACAATTTTATCAGTTTTAGATTATATAATATAAGGTAGTTATAACAAAAGAAACAAGTTTATCAGTTTTAGAAAATATAATAAATTCCAAGGATATTGGGCCACGGTTTTCAAGATGCCCCACCCCAAACTATTCTTCAATTGTAATAGATTTGCTAATTATGGTTCTCTCATGCGTGTAACGATACCAAACGTGTTAAAGCGCATGAAAAGTGAAATGTTTATCCTGAACTTTCTGAAAACAGCCTCTGAAGACCTCTTCAATTTGGAAAACTGTTAGACGTAAGAGGTAAAGGAAATCTTACTGTTTCAAAACTACAGATTTCGTTCCAGCAAGACGCAATATATGCAGAATACATGTTTTGCCTAAGCTAATGATTTCCAAGATATTATTCGGGGTAAATGTCCATGTCCCATGGACGGGAATAGTACCATGTCGCTGTAGGGGGCACTTAGTGGTGTGGCTAATAAGCCTCCGAAGATTGGAGAGGTTGGCTATCCTGAACTTTTCTTTCATGTTTCTCTAAGTTCTTCCTTTTGTACTGTTACCGCTTATGTTTTGTTTCTGTATAAGAAAAGCTTCAAATAAAACAGATTTGATAGTTACACAGATCTTTATTTCAACACATCAAGATTAACCCAAATAACCATTCTGATCTGGAGTCAGATTCTTGGAGAAATTAACAGTTTCGGCACAAACATAACATCTGGATAATCTAAATTTAACATGTATTCAGAAAATGTATCGAGGTTCAAAACTAAACATATATAACTAAATAAAGTGTTTGTTGAAGCGTTGGATGAATATTCCACAAGTGCCTCCTCGAGGTATTTTATTAGCAGTGAAACTGATAACCTTGATCATTTTGCATCCACAAGGCTTTCTTCTATATTGTTAACACATTTACCAAGAACTAAAATAAAATGGAAGATCTCAGACTTCCAGAAATGGTTAGGTCACATGAGCTATCAAAAGAACTATCATGTGAATCATTAGAGGAATTTCTTCTGTCGCAGGAGGAACTCCTTAGGGCATCCCTAGTACATCAGACAGTCAGGAAAGCACGTGCACCTTCTGTGAGACGAAGTACAAGCGCAAACTCGCTGAGTGCCAAGTATATATCCTTCTTTTATAAATTATCTCAACCAACATTCCAGAAGCATACAGGAAAATAATCTTCAATTCCTTTCGTGATCTCTCTCATCCTGCATACAAGAATCCACATCTTATCAGAGAACGCTACGTTTGGCCAGCTCTCCGTATCTAAGACTGTCAACTGTCAACAAATGTCAGTGTTGTCAACTCTCCCAGAGTCACTGAGATCATTAAAACAAATTTATACACTCTACGAGCTTTCAAAGGGAAATTATGGCCTATTGAAATGGTTCTGGTTTATATAGATCGCACTGTATTTTCTGTGGTTGTTACATGCAGCTCACTTTCTGTTTCGACTCTGATGTGATATTTCAAAGAACATATACTTATTATTCAGTGCAGATAAAAAGAAGAATTCGTCAAGGCCCACTATAGTACCTACCATAAGTTGTTCAGACTTAAGTATAGAACTCGTTCTGTTTACAAAACATAAGAAAAGCGTTTTGTTAACTTCACTTTTTTATGATTTTAGTTATATTGTATTTATTTCCAATGGATGAGTGGTGTTTTTCTTAATTTCTGGTGAGTCTTTAATTAATATGGTTTAATTTATCTATTATATATTGAAGACGTATTGGTCTAGGTTACACAGCCGTTTATATACTTCTGCAAAGGTTAGTACATGATGCTGTACAGCGAAACCCATTTATTTGGCTATACAGGAACGACTGTGCACAAGAAGTACCTAATCTGAAGGTCGGTATAGACGTGTTAGAATAAATAGCACAGTTTTCTTTTATTTTCATAATTTCCTTTGGATTAAAAAGGTTTAGTTAGGTTTACAAAATGAAATCTTTCCTGTATTCAGTATCAGCTTGTGTATAGAGACGTATACCTTATGTATCTCAATGTATTAACGTTCCTTACGTTACTGCTTGGCAGAGCTACTAGCCTTAGAGTAACAAACAACGCCATGTCATCTCGAGAATGGTGAATTTAGACTAACAAAGTAATCGAGGCAAATGAACGTGTGTTCTTTGACGATGTTTACGATTCACCATTTATGTAGGCTTACGTTGAAGATCGAAGGAAAAACCTAACTGCATCACGCATACCGCATTTCAGAAACTCTAAAAAACTTTCAGGTTAACATTTCAGCACTTTGGGTATGAAAGATGGAAAAAGTTTAGACAAAGTTTTCAGCCCACTCGTTGAGATGCATATCTATATACCTTATACCTAGCGTTTTTCACTGTTTTTATTGTACATGAAACTTGCGTGAACATTTTTTCATAGTAGTAAGTGTATAGTACTTATTATATTTGTGTACCTCTAGCGTGCGTTTGTATTGCATTGCCTGTTGTTTTCAGATAGGAAGGGTTATGTCCGGCCGTCATGTTGCCAGATGTCTCCGTTAGCGACGACACCTCTACCACAGCTTCAGGAGGCCTCAGGGATTGTGTTCCTTGCTGTGGAGCGTGCAACACCGACGCTGTGTATGCGGAAATTCACCCTGGTTCAAGCGTTAAGGTAAGATTTACGTTTTGCCTTTGTTTTTTATTTTTTATTTATTTATTTTAGGTCTCACAACTTCAAGGTTAGAATGTGACCACAATAAACTCCACAAACTGTGAACGGCAATGCTACACGGTTTCTCTTAATTACTCAAACAAACGTTCTGCCCTTTATTGAGGTGAAAAAGACTTGTGATACCTGTGCTTCCTCCATTCTGTAAGACTTGAGGGATAGTGATTATACACATAACGGTTGGCTTTTCAGAATCATATGCTTCTTCTTTCGAACAATGTATGGACTGTTTTATTTTAGGACGTTTTTATTAACCCTCTTTCTTCTCTAATTGTCATATTGGTACAAATTTTGCAAACAGGTTTAAACAAAATTCACGATAAGCAATAGACTTGACATTTTAAACATAGCTAAGAACTGCAGAAAAATTCATACAGACAGATAAAGTTCTTCCACCTTTAATTATTCCCATAAAAACTACTTTTTAATGGTCTGCGATTTCAAACTGTACTAAAGAGTACGAAATAGTTGCTCTTAGATCCATGCAGATTCTTAAACTCCAAGCAGGTACAGTAATAAAGGACAATAGAAAGTACCTTCGGCGAGAAAATGTGCATAATAATTTATATTATTTGTGGTGCATTAACATTGTTAGTGACTTTTACTTTCTAGATGAACTTTCATGCATTAGAAACAAATGGTGGACAGATAAATTACTCACTTCTACCACTTTGAAAATTACATAAATGTGCCACAAAAAAACTGATTCATCATTCTTATAGGGGTTAGGCGCTCTTGTCACATCTTTGTATTAATAAAGCCATATTTACTTCGAGCTTCCAACATTTATTGTCCCCTGTAAATAGTAGTTATTCACTAAGATATTCCTTCGTTATCCATGTGATCTGGGTGAATTTTTCAGTTGCCATTATGCTCTGTTTTCTCAATTATGTGTATATATTTTGTGGCTTTCTCCAGTTTTCTGTATCACTTCACTCACCTATCACTGTCACTTCATTAATAATTTTCTAGTACAAGTTTATATGTCGCTCAACTAATTTGAACTAGTTCACTTTTTTCTGCAACTTTCAAAATGTTCAATTTTCAAGATTTCTTATTTTCCTATAAATTAACTTGATACTGAGCTTAGTAAATAATAAATTAATAAATAGATACACATTAGGACATAATCCCTCTATAATTTTAAAGATGATCAACAAATGATTGAAGAAGCCAGCATGAAATTCACCCTCAATATAAATAATCTGGTACAACATGCTGAAAATCTAGTAATAATGGCATTTCCAAGAGTATTTACATTTCCGCACTTACGAAGTACTGAAAATAAAATTTAAAAACAAAACGGCTCTGATCTTCATGATTTTCAGCAAGTTAAGATGTTTCAAATAATTCATTATTATATGACAAAAAGTATTTTTGTTGGTTTGTTCTCTTAAAAAAGTAATATACCAGTAAACAAAATATAAATTTAAATTGTGGTAAACCCACTCTCAAATTATGTTGGGTGAGTTGGAAGAGTAACTTACATCTACATATAGGTAGGTACTTTTTGAGACCAATATGTAAAATGCCTAATCCTGTACTTGTAACATCATACATTGTTTGATCTCCTTTACTCCTGGATCTCCTTTAAAGTGCTAAACAATCAAGTGTTTTGAAATACATCCATCAATTAGTTTCATCAGATATTCACTATTAATGGGATTAGCATTATTTAAGATGTGTATATTTACTTTATTCATAGCAACAGTTGATATATGATATGTGAATGACAAACACAATGATAGTAATTTCCTACAAAAACAGCATGAATAGGGTTTACGAATAATTTTTACATATTTTATAGGAACATTGCAAACAAAATTACACTTGCATATTTTGTGCATTTGTAGTCATTGTATCCTTTCTGTGGATAAATACTACAGGTTTTCTCTGTTCATGTTTATCACAACTATGGACACACCTACTTTAATTTCTTTATGTTTTCCTCCTAACCTTCCTGTATGCTTCTTTCAGCTTCAAGATGCTATTAGGTGTGATTAGACATGACTGAATATGGGACTTTACCAGTTCCGTTATTCACAAAGTTTAATCTTGCCATCGTTTAAATTTTGTGCAGCACAGGTACAGAAATTACACATTTGCGCTGTTTATATTGAACATTGTCAACTGAGCATGTTCATGTTCTTTTACTACAGGAGTAATTGACACATTTCAAACCCAAAATATGCACACCAGATTCTGTTGAGCTGTAACAGTTAACTTCTGGATTTCCATTTTCACTGATTTCTTTTGAATGTGCATAGAAGGAAACCATCATGACATTTTGATTATTTTTGTGTTATAGGATAATGTACTTATTTCTGGTGTAAAAACATGAAATGCTAAATATACTCTTTGGTTATGTCTTAATTTCTGTTGGAAGCTTATTTTTGTTTTTCTCATAGTACTAACGTAAGTTACTCTTTGTCTCAGTTTATTTACTAGCTCTGTAGAGACATGCGAGTTCACTGCTGTTTTGTTGTGATAATAAGCATCTTCCCCTAAAAGGGACCCACATCCCAGGAGCTCAGACACTTTCTCCTAAGCTGATCCACTTCATATAAATATCTCAAATAACAGCCGGAAGGCCTGATTGTTTTCGTGCTGTCAATCGAAGAGCCAGTAGAACTTAAGCTTCTTTAATGTCATGCTACGAGCAGATTGAAATATTGCGGCCTGAGGGACTGGTAGAGAAGAGTGCTGCTGTATTTTACTGACCCCACTTGAAAACTAAGGTAAACAATAGCAAACTAAGGTACTTACTTTTTGGCAGTCTCCATATAAAAGGCAGGATAGAAGCATACTTTATTTTATTTCTGGTGTCAACCTTTCATTTATCCACTTAATACCTTAACTGAATATAGTATCACTGAAATACGAATTCCATACATCTGCTCGCTGATTGCTAGTCCTGCGATTTTAGCTGTTGCAGTAAGACCGAGAGATCCTCAAATTATGTTATGTGAATGTATCTAATTTCATATGCTACTGGCTATATCACATAAAGTTGTTTTTCACTGTTGGCGTTTTATTGGGCTGTTTCTCTTCATAATCTGTCGCAGGATTGCTACTATACCTAGAATTTCCTCACCAGATTCGGATCCCGGTGTTATGGTGCCTATTATGGGATCAGGATCTTCATCTGAATCGTCTACTGCTTCATTAATCACTAACCATATATTTATCCTTATCTCTCCTGCAACTCATTTATCCATGCGTAATCCTAGCTTCAGTGTCAGGTTCAGAAACCAACAGCCTCCATAAAACCATGTGATGTACAGATGTACTTTTATATCTTGGCGGATGGACAGTGATGCGCAGTGGTATCTGGACGAGTCCACTTCAGAACGGTCGCAACTGGAGGGTAGGGCAGGTCAGTTGCTTATCAGTTGCCAGCAAGTAAACACGTGCAGAGCTACTAGGTAATACAGCTTGTTTCAAAATGTGCATGTCTCCTGGTTCCAAGACAGCAGTTAGAAATGAAGCCTCCTAGCAGCACATTAGGAAATAAAGTGCTACATTTAAAAACACGAGAAGTAATAACAAATGTCTATAGATTTATGAAAAAGGAACAATTGTCTGGGTCTGCTATGAAAATCTAGAAAAGGGCATCTGAGGCAACAGTTGTGTCTGAAAGCTGTTTAGGAGAGTTGTTAAAGAAAGAAAAGCCATTGGTCCTAGTGCAACAATGTCCTTCTCTATGGCCAATAAACAAAGATTAAGAACATACACAAAATCTAATTTGTATGTTTTAATTCACAAGAAGTTAGGCGAACTGCGAATAATTTTTAAAACACAGAAAAACAATGACCAACTCTGAAGAAAGTGCATATGGAGCTTCAAAATTCTATTGACTTCCAAGGCAGTGTCTGAACATTAAGAAGAGTTCCTTTGGAGCTAGAATTTATATGGAAAGAAAACCTCAGCATGACAGACAAATTTTAACCGAACATGGTACCATACGGGTAAAACCGCTTAAGTATTTACTAAATATTCAGGGATATTGCAGTGAAGCTTATATAGCTTATATGGATGAAACTTATATCAATACAGCAGATACTAGACCACATGCCTGGAGTGACTCGTTACAGGGACTCTGCAGCGTTGTCGAAAGGCGCACATTTGGTTATCATGCATGCTGGAGGAGAACAGGGTTTTGTTTCAAACACCTATGTACTATTCAAGATCCAACAAAAGAGTGGAGATTACTACCATAGTAAGAATAACAACTTAGTTTATAAGAGCTGCAATACTGGCTTCGAGAATGAGATTTGCTTTAGACATCTTGTGCACCGCACTCCCCTCTCGTAATCTTACGCGTGTGGCGCATTGTGGTAATAGGTGCACTATCCCCACCACAGTTGCTACTCATCCCTACCACGCATTATTTCTGTCAAGATAAAATAATACATCTGTATTATACTGTTAATTAAATTATGAAATAATTAAATGTAAATTAAATAAAACAATAAAAAATAAAATATTAATAATTTTATCACTAGCACTAACAAAAATACTGCTACATAATATGACATGCCCATTCGAGATATTGCCAAATTTGCCAGCTTTTAAATAAAGGTTGAAAACATCCACTTTTGACAATGACTGCCTCACTATATAAGTACATTGATGGAAATTAATCGTTACTTCCCACTAGCCGTGTACAGGCTAAGGTTTTGGATAGATCGAGTAAAACTGAAAAATTCAATGCCATGGTAGGGAATTTGAACCACGGATCTCTTTGTTTCCGTCCATTCGCTCTTACGCATTCACCATGGCCAGCGTGCAGTCCTGACATTAAATTCTCCAATTGATTCATATATTTTCACAGTAAACCACTAGGGGCTCTCGTATTCGAGATACACCCTTTGTGGCGACTTACTATCGTAAGTACTTGAGTCCCAGGCTTCATCGCTAAACTCTTATGAATTAACTTAAATAATAAGAGTTAAATGATGAAGCCTGGGACTCAAGTACTTACAATAGTAAGTGGCCACAAACGGTGTATCTCGAATACGAGAGCCCCTGGTGGTTTACCGGGAAAATATGTGAATCAATTTTAGAATTTAATGTCATGACGGCCTGTTGGCCATGGTAGCTCAATGGGTAAGAGCGACTGAACGGAAACCAGGAGAATTGTGGTTCAAATCCCGGCCATGGCATTGAATTTTTCAGTTTGACTCTATCTACCTAACTATAGGTCCTCAAACGTGGCGTACTGGGCTAGAGCGTGTACTTTGGAAGCACCACAGGAGCCACGGAAGCACCCGGGATCGATCCCACTCCAGTGGGTGCGGATTTTAAGTTTCGAGTATAGGACCGGTGCCACTTCACATTTTACCTAACTCTGGACAACATACAGCTAGAAGCAGAAGCCGCTAGTATAAAACGTTTTGCCAGCATTTGAATAATATGTATATTATAATAATTGGTCTGCGACACCAATAATGCGGATTAAGGTAATGTAGAAACGATCTGCACACCAAGTAAAAACCTAACACTTGTTGATTTTGGCAATCTAAACATTAATTATTTCATTCGTTTTCAGCTTCTTGATCCCATAAAGTACGTGTATATTCGCCCATTTTATCAGTTGATCATTGGTCATTTATCAGATAAAATTTGGAACATTAATACATCATCTGAAAATAATAATGTAGATATAATACTTACTTTTCCTTCATTGAGATTATGTTCCTGGTATTTTGAATGAAGTACCTACATTTATTGATAAGCTTGTCTTACTTGGTTCTGTGCAGTATCTGAAACAAAAAGATAAATAAATACCCCATGAAAAAGCTGTATTGGCGATTTACAAACTATGTGGATTTATTGACAACTATTACTGTGTCTACAGTAACATGTCATTAGGGTATTGCATATACTGCTTGATACAATTAGTTTTAAAATAAAAATACAGATTTTAAATTGTTACAGAGACATGTATGGAATACTTATGGTATTCTACGAGTGCACAGTGTCGCGGGAACAGGCATAAAAGTTTCGGCACAAATAGAAAACAAACGGCGGATAATGTTTCACAGCAATAAAGAGCTTGCATAATCAGTTTACGATCGCGCGGCTACTGTACACAAAGGAACTGATAGGCGGCTAGCGTTCACAAAGCGCCGACAATTAACGTTAGCGCCGATAAGCAAGAGACGGGTAGTTTATCACAGGTGTGAAAGACTTGCCGACCCAGAGAGGATTTCACGTTTCTCGAAGGTGATAGAATATTCGGATTACGTCATTAGATGCCTTGTTTATTCCAGAAAAATCTAGTGATTGACAGAACAGACTGGAAGTCATGAATGGGTGTATAAAAAGAAGTCATGGCTAGTGATGAGTCAGTTGTGTGTAACGAGTGTGCTGTTGTAACGAGAGTTGTTTGTTATTGTCATCGACCTTGGAAAACTATGTATATGTGATGTAATGTTGTTACGTGAGAACTGAACAGTGTATTTCGACGGAAATAACGAACATTTAGAATTTCGGCAAATTGGACTTTTAATTCTACGAACCCACAAAGTCACAATATGCTTGTTATTCCATAACCTCCAACATCTTGCTCAACTTCGCGATAACTCATTCTGACCGAGATTCGAATTCAGAATCTCTTGAACGTGAGGCAGACACTTTCAAGAGGTCCCAAGTTCGAATCGCTCAGAGTGAGTTATCTGGACTAAATATTTTCTGGGTTATTCCTTATCCTGAAAGATGAACGTCGGTTAACCGTAAGCTCTGTAGACCATATGTTCATTTCAGCATTATTTCATTCATCGTGCGATATGACCAACGTTGCAGGTCGCTTAGAAAAAAACACTTAGTTCAAGATTTCTCATCAGCAACCTATTGCAATTGCTGCTTATGAAAGCCCTTTCTTTTCTTTTAATTTCACGTTCAAGTTGAATGCCTTAAATTAATAGTTAATAGGTATTAGTTTATGAAATGTAATGTAACGACATCACACCATCTTTTACACAATTATTTACAGTGATTCAATAATTTAGACATCGTTAGTGAGTGTATCTCTTTGCATATGTCAAAATAGTGATAGCAAGGTGACATATTTTACAGGAACTCTTCCGACGTAAGGGTGAGAAGAACACGCATTTTCGCAGCATTTCCTGTGCGCAGTCAAAGAAAAGTCTAAAGAAATCAGCAACAAAACTCCAATGCCAGTGCAAGCATTGCTGCCACCACTCACACCAGCATCCAGCTCCTTTGTATGATCTTTATGTGCTCAAGAGGTAGGTCCTGCAACAAGAAGTCATGAACTACATACTAAACAGAGAAATTTTTAATAAATTTTATTATCCTTCACATTTATTTTGGCTATACAAGAACTTCCTGTTATGCACCGTTACCTTCTTTAGCTTTTATCTTTGCTAAAATATACTTCTAAGCTGGTATTCCACTTTTTGCATCTGTATATGTGATTTATTTATGTGTATATATTATATATTGTTTCATCCTTAATTTATCTTTAATATTATTTATGCTATTATATTCATATACAGAGTGATTTATATAGGTGTGTGTGTAGTGTAGTGTTTAACGCCCGCTTTTACTACATACGGCACCGCAGGCGGTGTCAATGATGATACATGAGATGAAGATGGAGCACCGGTGGAATGAGATGGCGGGGGAAAGCGGAGGTCCCGGAGAAAACCCGCCCCAGCGCCGTGTTGTCCACCACAAATCTCACTTTGCGGTCACCTGTGATTTATATAGGACTGATACATTTCTTTTTTAATTATTTCATTGGAAAGCCATTCAATGAGCAAATTTTAGCACGTAATTAAGCAGAATGTTCTGCACTAAATGTGCGGATGTTTGTGTTATTCCTAGTTTCTATTGCTGGCAGCTGTTTTCGATATTTTGTTCTAGTCAACGTGAAAATTCTTTATACATTAAATCATTGACTATTCCTTGTGAAGCAATACTGGATTACGAATTCAATTACAGGTACTCTAAGGGCATATCACAGAGAATTTGGTGTTCGCAATCCTCCCAAAAGAAACACAATACTGGGACTGGTAAACAAAGTGGAAGCAATAGTATCTCTGATGAGTGAAAAAGGCAAGCATCGTTCCCACGGTTGTTGACGTAAGAGTATTACTGGAGCAGTTAGCCAAAAAATCATTAACAGGGTACACCTACTCAATGTGTCAAAGATCTGCGAAAAGTGCAGGCCTAAAGCCATATAGGGTTACGGTTGTTCATCAGCTTCAGAAATCAGAAAAGGATAAAATATTGAATTATTGTCGTTGGTTACAGATGTTCATTGTGCAAAACCCGGCCATATTGTTCATCATATGGTTCATAGATGAAGCATGGTTCGATTTATCAGAACACACGCCATTGGGATATCGAATATCCAACATGTTATCCATGAAACACCTATGCACCCGGTTAAAATCAGAGTGCGGAGCGCAATATCCGCACACAGAATAGTGGGACCAATTTTTGTTAACCAGACTGTGAATACTTCATGGAGTTTGACGATGTACAGCTGAATCAAGGATATTTTCAGCAAGATGGCGCTAATTGTCATACATCAAATGAATGCATGGAATTAATTGCAAGTTTCTTTGACGACTGGATAATTTCCAGGAACCTGTGGCCACCGAGATCTCCGGATTTGACATCGCCGAACTTCTTTCTATGGGGTATCTTACAAAACAGAGTTTACGCCACACGTCCCCAAACATTGGACGATCTGAAGCACATCACACAGGAGATTCAAGCTGTTGACAACAGAATTCTCCAACGAGTAGCCAGTAACATAGAACGACGTGTTGAACTATGCCTTATGCAGGATGGAGGGCATTTTCCACATTTGCTATGGAGGTAAATAGTCTTCCAAAATTCCTCCACTGTTTAGGCATAATATGCTGTCGCTAGTACAATTCGTTTTGAAACAATCAAAGAAATGTGTCAGTTCTATATAAATCAAATGTATTATGCCTATTTATTAAATATCTTCTATTTATTCTCTCACGAACATGTGATTTCCGCTTCAAACAGGAGCAGTTGTTGCTATTATACACGGAACTGTTCATTGATATCCTTTATTTACAGTCTCTCTTTAAATCGAAATTGACTAAGAAGTCTATTCTTTATATTTTCTCGAAGTTTCTAGCAATAGTCTCTGAAGTCTCCTTTATTTTAGATGATTATTGAATAACTGGTAAACCAAAACAGGTAAAATCGCACTCTACAAAACTGTTAATCCCGTTAAAACATAAGAATTAGGTCAACTAACATTTACTGTAAATCTAATAATTTCCAAGTTTACACATAGCAATTACTCTTAAAAAAAACTTGACTATAGTTTAAGTCCTGATATACTGGAGAGGTTTACTTTTGAATAAAATAAATAGGGGAGGATGAACTTAAAAAATACTTAACAGAATTTGGGCATTGGTAAGCCTACCATTATATAGAACCTACGGGTCCATCACTGAATTACGTTTTAAAATATCGTGCCAGGATTAGTTTTAAAACCGTTTAAATTATTTATTTTCAAAATAATCCCCTTTAACAACAATACCTATGTTAATTTAATGAAATTAGTCCTTAAACCAATGCTCTAATTGGGACACTTCAGAATCCAGTTGTTTGTAATATTCAAAAAACAAAGTTCTGATTTTTTTAATTTACGTCCTCCTACATTAAGTCATATCGGACGATGAATGAAATGATGCTCAAATGAGTCTGGGGTCCATGGATCTTAAAGTTTTCCAACATTCGTCTTTCAGGATAAGGGAGAAACCCGGAAAAATCCTTATCCAGGTAACTCACCCTAACCGAGATTCGAACTCGGGACCTCTTAAACGCGAGGCAGACACGCTACCATCCATGCTACCGACGCGGGCTTCAAATTCGTATGAAAATGTGATTCCACATATTTCACTTTTAATTGTTAATATTTGGAAATAAAAGCAAATTACAAGGTGTTTGGTCAGGGCCTCATGATGGAGGGTCCATAGTGCTGTCCTTTAGGGCATCCAAATACTCAGTTATTAATTTTGCTCTATGCAACAAAGCGTTGTCATAGTGTAAAAGTACTTATGGACCATTTTCAGAAATGTTTTTAAAATGTTGCGGTGAAAAGACATTTGTTTTCAAATCGGCAGTAATATTAGGTCTATCTTTCAATGCCGTAGCAGTAAGGCCCATTTTAAAAAGGAAACTGATAATCATCTTATTAGCACTGCGAATTTGTTTGACTTGTGTATGCTTAGATTCTGTTCCAAAGACCAATTGGCTTGGCCAACATTTCTTTTCAGAGCTTAACAATAAACCTAAGATCAGTACCAGTAATGTTATTCCAACCAAATTTGAAGTACTACGTTGGAATTTTACAAACCTTTTTTGCACCATTCAATCTGCTATTACTCTTTATTGGGAATCAGCTTATGTAGAATCCAGGGACAATAAGGTATTCTCACGTCTAAATGTTTATGTAAAATGTTCCGGGTTTGACTCACAATAATGCACAATATCGCTCGAATTGTTTCATAAACATCCCGTCAATTTTCTTCAAGCTTTGTTCGTACAGCTTCAATATATTCATTCGTGATAACGGTTCATGGGTGTCCTGCTAAAATTCATCACCAAGATCTCGTTTTATTCGCCGTACCATTTGAAGTATCTTGGATGGGCCTTCTTGGCCAAATGCGTTTCTAAATCTATTTTCACAAATTGTAAACTATCATAGCCTGGATATGTTTAGTAAAATTTATTTTTGAGTGTTCACAAAATCTTTAATTTGTGCTAAAAACTATTAGACCAAATCCAACAAACTATACGAAAATTAAATTATAAAGTATTAAAAAGACAGCTGATGAATATAAACAAATATCACGTGGCTTCTAAAATATTCAATGCCCGCACCTATTAGATTTCTCCTGATAGATTTCGTTGCATAGTAAACTACCTCTACCTAGTGCAAGCAGGTTCCTGTGACCTAAGAAAGCACAAGATATCATAGTTGTAACGATGGTCAATATCCCTAGGTTTGCACTAACGAGCAAGGGCTAGCCATCACCATGACTTTAACAAGCTATGAGCCGTGACTTCCAGACAAAAATAGAGGACATACAGAAAGAAACTGCAGGAAAGGGGTAGACACAGACTGGAGAAGTGGTTTCGGAGCTCAATAACGAAAGAAAAGTTGCCAAGTAGGAAAAGTAGAGCTGGCAATAGTGGAATTATTATTTGCCACATTAAATACCTATCTCGGACACCATATTTTAATAAAGTATAAATGTTTAAATAAAGTAAACTTTGTCTAAATTCTCCCATGTGCCCTTTCCAATGTAACAACTTTATTTCCGAAAATAAAGTAGTCAGTAGCTTTCAGACACCGTCTTATTTACTTAGATTTTACCTTTTACACTAAAAATGCTTGTTTCGGATTCAAAGCTGACATTTCCAGTGAATTCTCGAATCGAATGTTTGGATGAAATTCTAGTGCGTAGTAGGAAAGCATTACACTTAACCTCTTGTTTGCTGAAACCTCGTCAAACTCTTACAGACAACTGTTACCTAACAACTTGTTAAGGTAATGGTAAATAGCAATTAACAGCTTTCGAGAATGGGAGAAACGAACTAGATGGATGTGCGCTTCGTTATGTTTTCATCTACGCATCGCAGCGCTCTCCGATTCAGTAGCAAACAACTAATTATCTTAATAGACAGCTTCCCTGTGATTTTGTAGATTGAGGTTACAGTCATGATGTCACCGGAATAATCTAGGTGCAGTTGAACTAATGAATCATCGAAACGGTGGTAGTTATTATAGAACTGGTTGAAAAATTATCGAGTGTGAAAATGTCTAAGGGTTCAACTAAAGAATATGGTTGTAACCTGAGTGAAAATACGTGAGGAATTTAATACAAAGCACGAGTTTCACCCAAATTCAATAAGAAAATGCAGCAATTTTGTGCGAATATAAAGCGCACAACAGTAAACATCAGTTATTGGGAGTGGTTACAACGACTTAAAATTACGTTCAAAGCGAAGTGAGCTTAAGTATGTTACAGTACGTTTAACTGCCTTCGAAAACCTTTGATCGCTCTTGTTTATGGTCTTTGTATTTAGATAAGTTGTAGTCAGTGCTTAAGAATTTCTTTGGCTGGTTATTATTGTTTTCTTCTTGATGTGATTACTTCGGAAACCTTGCGAATAACCCAAATACGGGTCTTGGAGACATGAGACCGTCTTACCAGAGGAACAGATTTTATTCAGCGCATATCATCCTGCCATGCATCGTCAAAAAACCCACCGACACTTCTACCCTGAAAATGAGATGATGTGAAATCATAATGGAGATGAAATTAAGGGGAGGCATCGGTGAAATTTTGTCAAAAATGACAAAAAACTACATTTTCCGTTTTTTGCGTTAAAATTATGTTTAAGCATTGTAGTTTCAGAATCTGCCGTCAGTTGGGCTCTAGCGCCATTTAAAGAGCTGCTACGTCATTATTTAAATGCCCATGTGCGGGTGGGCGTGGCCATTTATATTGCTTTTGCTAGTGTGTCGCAAAGAAATTCATGGAATTCTCACGTTTAAACTACGCGGTTTGATTCCACACACTGTGGTAATGTGCGGAGACATCTTCTGGATGTTTGTGGAAGCTACTGAACCTGTCTACCATTTTTATATATTATTTCCCACTTACTACTTTTGAAAGTAAACAAACATTTCCACTGACATGTAGTGTTTGTGAAATATGGTTTACATGCAAGTGGAAGGTGTGCATAGCAGCTTATATTAAATTACTATTGTTTAGAAAAGGAATAAAGCCTGATTTAACATTGTATTGCTTTTTTGTTGCAACAGTAGGTATATAATTCATACCAGGTTAGCTTAGGAGTACAGTGGCCATTTCGAAGCAAAATATAATGAAACTTTAAGGCTTTCTAGCCATAATAGTAAGCAATGATACTAGACTGCTCTGCTTGAGGTAAATGTTAAGTGAAAACATATTATAGCCCAAGGGTTAACAGTGATTCTAGTAGGTCTTGATGTAAATAGAATAATTGTTTATGTACTTCTGGGCATTGGTGAGGGTCATATTTCTATGTAGAAGTTTTGTATGACCATGTGTATGAATTGCATGAACTAGTCTACTTACAATTTCCATTTCATAGACAAAATTAAAGAGATTAGTTAGTACTATTCTACGGGAAAGTTGCATCAAAGGAGAAGCACAGAATGCTAATGAAAGTTTGCATGGAGTATATGCCTCAAAGAATTTTTTGTATTAAGAATTAAATTGCAAATTTCAGTGACTGTAGCTGTTAGTGAATTTAATATGTGTTATAAAGATAGAATAAATGTTAAGGCAAAAGATGCAGCAAGCAAAGTAAGTCCTGTTAGCAAGAAAATTAGCAGTATTAGGGATAGGTGAAAGCTAAAACAAAGTGCTCAAAGTTCATTGAGCAAATAAAATCTGCCAAGAAGCAGTTAAAAGTGATTAAATTAAAAGAAGAAGAGGATAATAAGCTATTTGAGTGGTCTTCATATAGTGCAGGAGGGTTTTGAAACATAGAAAAAATGTTGCTTATAAATCCTTTCATGGAAGTGTTGAAAACAGTGTTGTTGTATAAATTAAATTAATTGGGAGTCGATTAATGACACTAAACAACACTTACTTTTAAATTTTCCCGGAACTAGTTTTAGAGATCTTCCCTCTATCTTCAGCCGGACATCGACTGGTTCTCATTGGTGTAGCTGGCAATATTTTGTCATCGGTCTCCTCTGGTGGTGGTTCGAGGAACTTGCTGAACAAATCTTTCTGGGGGATGTCGAAATTGAATACTTTGTTCCTATTCTTTGAAATAAAGATTTGTTTCCATGTGGACAATTCTTGTTTTCCTGTTGTATGTTTTAGTAATTTTGGTTCTGGATTAATGTTGTGGTTTTTTTTCCCAAAAATGCGTGGCAACTGCTGATTTTTCTAATTGTTTGTATTTTATGTTCCTAAAGTGTTCCTTTGCTCTTGTTTCTAAATTTCGTTTGGTTTTTCCAATATAAATTTGACTACAGTCACAGCATTCAATTTGATATATATCAGATTTTTTGTTAGATGGAATGGCATCTTTGATGTTTGAGCAAATTAGGTTTTTTAAGGAGTAATGGTTCACTGGAGCTAGTTGAATGTTTTGTTTTTTGAAGACTTTTTTGAATTTTTCAAAGGCCCATGGATGGTAAGTGAATTTTTTGAAGATCATTTTAGTTTCTGTAGCTGAGAGGGTTGTGGTTTCCTTTAGTAGTTTCTTCTTATTTGCTAAGTTCACTTTTTTGTCTACTAGTGATTTGGGAAAGTCATTTTTCTGTGCTATTTCAATAATTTTGTTGTATTCTAATTTGTATTCTTCTGCTGTGAGAGGGATGTTGACCAATCTGTGTGCTAAACTATTAAAGATTGCCTGTTTGTGGGATCTTGGATTGCAGCCATTAGCTTTTATGTAGTTGTCTGTCTGTGTTGGTTTTGTGTAAATGCCAAAGTTTATTCTATTTTTATTTCTGATTATTTTTAGATCTAAAAAAGGTAAATACCTGTCTTTTTCAACTTCTACAGTGAACTTGATGCTTTTTTCTTGAATATTTAAAAGTTTTAGTGCATCACTGATGTGTTTTTTGGCACTATGGCAGATATGTCATCTACATATCTTTGCCAGAGTTTGAACATCCATGGGAAACCTTTAGTGATCCTTATTTCTAGTGCACTCATGTACAGATCGGCCAGGAAGGGTGATAAGGGGTTGCCCATTGCTAAACCAGAAGTTTGATGGAAATATTTTGTTTGAAACTGGAAGAAATTCTGTTCTATGCATAATTTGGTTAGTTTGACGTAATCTGAAATTTCAAGTGATGACATTCCAAGTGATTTGAGCCATTTTTCTATCAACGTTAGGAGTTGTTTAACTGGTATGCTGGGAAACAGTGATTTAACGTCAAATGAGACTAGTGTGTCCTCTTCATTTAGTTCAGTATCCTTAATGTGTTCTATAAGTTCATAGGTGTTATTGATGCTTAGTCTATCTTATTTTGGAAAGAAGTTGAATTTGTTTAGTAGCCACTTTGCAAGTTTGTATGTTGGTGAATTTATACTGCTAACTATAGGTCTCATTGTTATGGATGGTTTGTGTATTTTTTTTTCAATATTCGCTTGTCACCATATGATTTAATAATTCCTTTTTCAATTTAAATGTTTAGACAGGCAGAAATTAATACTCCTAACAAGTCAATCTCTGTTACTTATGTTACTCCTAGTATGTATCTACAGGGCTAAAACCTTAACGAAAGTCATGATTGAGTCACTTTCCTATTGCCAATAAGTTATTCCATTATTAGTGTCTTCGCTTCTGCCACTGCTTCAGTGTGGACATCGTTTTGTGTTGTAGTTGAAATGTCCACGAGTTGTCTACGTCAGTTATAGCTGTAATTCCTATTGCCCCTGCTCTTCTACCTATTTAGTGTTAGTTAAACTTTAGAATAAATATCTGTAACTCAACAAAGCCCAATGAAAGCACTACGAAACATATTTAATATCATTAATGTTATTTTTATGTTACAGTGAAGAGACCGAAACTGATACTTCGGGTAAGACACCAAGAGAATCTAAAGATGCAAAAGTTCGAAAGGGTCGGTCCATTGACGAACCTAAAGAAACCATTTCGCGGCATATTCAACGAATAGTGCCGGCAAAGAAACAATCGGTTCTGTGTGTGCCACGGCCATGTCCGCCAGAACCTACCACCCTACGTCACAAATACTCCAGGTATTTTAACTTTTCCTTTAGATTTGAACTTATCTTCTAATTTAAAAATTAGACATTCATCTAAGAGTAACATAATAAAGTAGTGAATTGTTTCAGCTTTTATATTCATCTTTGTCGTACTTTTTATTTTAGGATTAAGAAAGAACTATTATAGTGTCATGAAAAACTATACTTAAATTCATTGGATAGGGGATTACATTACGGAGGGGATTCGGAACTACGACTGGACTGACCTTTCATACCTATGCCCAAATTGAGCACCCCCGGGAGGAGGGATGAGGCCAGAGGGGGCAGAGAACGGCCGACCCCAAGTAGCCAGGACAGAGCAGAGGGTAGGGTACTTATCGCAGACCAGTCTGAAACTCCAGGGTAGTCCAATGGTCTTAAAACAGCACACTAAGCCCGATTGGAGACCGGAGACCGCCCTGCCGGAGGACGAAAATAATTACCAAAAGCATATCATCCTGCCATGTAGCGCCAAGACACCCGCCGACACTTCTTCCCTGAAAGAAACTACCAGATGAGAGATGATGTGAAATGATAATGGAAGTGAAATGCAGAGACAAAAAATTCGGGGGATGCAATTAACCTACCCAGCATTCGCCTGGCTACCCGGGAACACACTCAAAAATCCTATCGGTAAGGTTGGCGGATCACGGGAAGCGAAGCCGGATCTCCGAAATGCGGGCCACAGACGAAATCGCCTGAGACATTCCACTCGGTCATTCTTGAGTTAATACTTCTACTGAGGTATGGAAATAAATGTGGAGCTTTTTACATGAATAACAGCCAACTGAAGCTTCAGCTGCAGAAAAATAAATAAATAAAGGAAGGAAGGGAGGGAGGGAGGGAGGAAGGAACGGAGGGAGCGAGGGAGGGAGGAAGGGAGGAAGGAAGGAAGGAAGGAAGGAGGAAGGAAGGAAGGAAGATCAAGAAAAAAAGGCAAGCTTTGGGAAATCCACTTTTTTTAGATTACATAATCCAAATGTAATAATCAAGCAGTTTCACCCCCGGTATACACTTCTCTGTCCTTACTCCAAAAGTCAGAACACAGATTCTCACAGGATGTATTTTAAGTGTTTTTGGTGCTGAAATTCAAGACAGTTGCAATTTTGCTGGATCAATAGATAGTTTATTATAAATAAGGCGTACCTATACCATGTCCTGATACAAAAGCAGTAGAAAAAGTACCTACTATGTTTTCAGAATTATATTTTTGAGTTCTAATGTGCAATTTCCCATACTGGCTTTTTAAGTATCGCGTATGGTTCATTTGTATCACATTTTGTTGGATTAGTATTTCTAGATTATTGCGATCAGTCGAAATGAGGAATATATTTTATTCTAAAGCATACTCTTTTTATCAGTTATGCTATATATCCTGTTTTACAATGGATTTGTCTAGGTGATACGATGCTTGCCCTTGTTAGATCATTGGGAGATTATGACCCCACTAGACGCCGTTCTAGACAACATCGGGTCCCCCGCATGGCATGCGGGCACCCAAGATAACCCAGGAGCTAATCCAAACAGCAGCTAAAGCTGAGCTCCACATAATCTCTTAAGTTGTTTGGCAACAAAATTTCTCCCCAACCCAAAACTAAATTAAAAACACCAGGGTGCAGGGAATTGCATCCTGTCCTTTCATCCCGAAGGTACAAATTGTAACCTCACAAAATTCTTCAATTCTCAAAACCTACACCATATCCATCCTACAAAAACCCGTTCAAATACCTTACCTACGGTAAAACCCTTAACGGCTGGGCACGCAGCAAAAACCTTCTGGCTATATACAACCAGCCAGCATGATGCGCTTCAGTAGTTCAGATTTTTGGTCCATGAACTAGATTAGTGATCTTACCAGTTCTCCGCTTTTGTTTCCTGATGTTCCGTTAAACTCAGTAATACATTAAACATACATTTTTTCCAAAAAGTAACAAAATGCAGAAGATCCCAAGAAGCATCCGTAGCCTTGTATCCATAATAAATTTCTACTTCGCTCATCGGCATTCTTTTTATGGGCGAGAAACTTTATATTTATGTGCTCCTCAAAAGTTGTCATTTAGACAGCAGTACTTCCACATAAGATCACATAACTCACCAATGCTATGTAAATGAAGCTGCAAGTCTATAAGAAGCCAGGAATTAGGAATGACAAGAAATTTTTCCTTCGCCTCAGATAAGTAACACGTATCATCATCCCACAGAAAATACAAATGGACAGTCAGCCAGAGGAACTAACATATCCAAATGACTCGTGAGTCCTACTTCCGTTGCCCCTAAAATTTTTATGTATAAAAGATATGGCTCACTGTGTCTCGACAGATTTAAGAACAGAGCAATACAAAATAACAAATCTATAATAGGTAATCTGCTTTAAGTTATTGGAGACGTATTTCGGATAAGAAAAATGATACGTTGACAGAAACCATTATTAGAATTTAATACTAAAACAAGCAGACCCGGCGAACTTCGTACCGCTAATAAAAGTTGTCTGAGCCTATCCATATAAATAAAACAAATTCGGATTAGTCATTTATATTCCCGCGTACTAGCTAGCATTGCTAGTAGAAGGTGTGCTAGATCACCAGGCGGTCCTACCGAGGTTGTTCGGTAGCCTTCCCCTTTGGGATTGGATTAAGTGGCGTATCCACTTCCATCCCGTCTTGTGTTTTCGAACCAGATAGGGGAGGGGGCCTTGTTACTCTCTAGGTCTTGCCCTGTGGAAAGCCCCACGAATGCGCCGGACGCCCTTTGGGGATAGCTCGGTACCTCCCTGGTCGTCAGAGGGGGGGGGGGCAGATCGGTCTTCACTCTGTGTGGACTGCCCTGGTAGATATCCTCGCGATTAGTTAGTCATTTATTCTGCAATTTTGGGATGAAGTTTAAATACTGCACAGTTACAATTAAGTTAATCAATTTGAGCCTTCTGATAAACAATATTTTTTGCCTTTTTTGTGATGCGTAGATGTAAAGATGATTACGTAGAAAATGAAGCTAGCTACAGTGAAACAATAAATATTACACAAATACAAATATTTGTCACAAAGGCTTCACTTATCTTAAGAAATTGGTGTTAATACTTCTTTATAATG
The DNA here is from genome assembly GCA_030765055.1 of Mantis religiosa. NCBI lineage: Eukaryota > Metazoa > Arthropoda > Insecta > Mantodea > Mantidae > Mantis > Mantis religiosa. The sequence continues at coordinate 130,212,700 of CM060953.1, read as the reverse complement.
GAGATCGATTTCAAAAACAGATTTTTTTTCATCATCAGTCAACACCGTTGTCAATGATTCCGGTTACCATGTTTTTCTTATGTTTTTATTAGTATTACCAACATCTGAAAACGAAACAAACCTAAAAAAAGAATCAACTGCTGCTATTTCAAAATTAATTACGCGACGTTTATTTTTTTTAAAAAAATATCGTTTCGCAAACTATTAAATCTATCGGACCATTTAATTGTTTTAATAATTTAACTTCAGGATTTATTTCATGGTTAAATGACCAAAATTGATCTGCTACGGCTGATTTATCAGTTTGATTATACTTAATGTTACGAAAATGTTCTTTGGTTCTGGTTTCCACATTACGTATTATTATTACTACTGCTTTAATTAAAGGTTTTAATAAGGAGTTTATACAAAAGAAGATTGAAAAATATAAATATAAAAAAACTGTGAATGATATTTCTACCCTTAAAAAATAAAATACCATTATAATTTTTAAAAATGTACTTACCATCCTTGGGTTAATAAACATTTTCAAAAAATTGTTAAAGAAGTTGGTATAACTTTAGTTCCTCAAAATAAATATAGTATTAAAAATTTACTACATTTTTCTAAAAAAAAATTCTAATAATAAAAAATCTGGTATTTATCAATTTAATTGTTCAGATTGTGATCAGGTTTATATTGGAAAGACGAAACGGAATGTGGAAACCAGAACGAAAGAACATATTCGTAACATTAAGTATAAACAAGCTGATAAAGCGGCCGTAGCAGATCATTTTTGGTCATTTAACCATGAAATAAATCCTGAAGTTAAATTATTAAAATAATTAAATGGTCCGATAGATTTAATGTTTTGGGAAAATATATTTATTTAAAAAGTAAACATCGCGTAATGAATTTTGAAATACCAGCAGTTGATTATGTTTTTAGGTTTGTTTCGTTTTCAGATGTTGGTAATACTAAAAAAATATAAGAAAAACATGGTAATCGGAATCTTACAGCGTAGTTGACTGATGATGAAAACAATCTGTTTTTCAAATCGATGTCCATTAGAAAGAATTATTAACACCAATTTCTTAAGATAAGTGAAGCCTTTGTAACAAATATTTATATTTGTGTAATATAAAGATGATGTTTTCCGGCGCGCGTACTCGCGACGTGCATTTGTCCATGAGAGAAACAGAGAAACTCCAAGTTGATTCCGCAAAATTCCAACGACTGCCCTTGCGATTTATTTGTCGTCATTGTAATATGCCAAACGTACAGGAAATTGTAGATGCTTAAAATCAAAGGGTAAATCCATTGGAATCATTGGAATATACGGGATCAAGATATCCTCTCCTTTGTACTTTCCCTTGACATTTGTTGCCTCGATGACGGTATTCATTATCTTTTTTACAGTTTGTCTCTTCCATTGCACAGTCGGTGGTTAGTTTGTGTTACGCAGCATGATCATAACTGGTCCTACTTTTAATTTCAAAATTGTGATGTAGGAGCCCAGGCAATTCTAATGAATTTAAAAGCTCTGTGGGATAGTTGACTACGTCATCCTGGTTTATAACTGTGTCAACTGGTTTGTACGAAAACAACTCCCCCAGAAGAAAAATTCTGTATGGTCGCATTGAGGTCATCGACATCTGTATTTTTACCGCCAATATTGCTCGTTCACTCAGCCAATTATGGTTAGAGTACTGTTGTGTTATGTCCGGAAAAGCACGATGAATAAGCTCCTATTTCTAGTCTGTGAAGAGACACAAATCTGTGGGTGATGTAATTCGGTTAAATATCTTTGAAGACTTTGGCATAGAGTGGAATATATTCCGGAAGAGTTTGCGTTTGTACTTTTATATTTGGTAATAATCTGGTCCATTATTATTTCAGGGATTTTTCTCGCCTTTTGAACCTCCCTTGGATTTATACAAATATTTCGAAACCAAAATTAGGCAAATCGGTTCAGCCGATTTCAGCCGAGTTTCTGCGAGACTAACAAACGTCAATTCATTTTAATATATAGATAGATAAGACAAAGAAATTAATCTTTCTCGCTCTGGAAAGGAATAAAATATTTTGTGGAGTGGATTCCATTACAACTGTATCTAAATTTAAATGTTTGCATTATTGTACGGTGAAGTGGTTATATTGGTGAAGGTAGATTTATGCCACACGATGCGGCGACATATTTGAAGGATTCGTTGTCGTGACGTCCACGCCCCACACGCGCGAACAGTTTCGCTTTTCCCTCGGTGTGGCGACGCGTGGAGAAGCCAAACCTTACCTCGATGTAGAAACGATGAACTCTCCCGTCTCGAGGCCGTGAAGATGATGGTCTCGAAGATTTCTGTAAATTTTCCTTCCGTTAGCCGTGGCGAGCGATGAGATGTGAAACCTCAATGCCGTGGTATCGATTCAAAAGGTATTTTGCGTTTGGGTAACTATGAAATAAAATTATGAACATCGTTTCACTTTACATGTATTTATTTCTCGACATCTTTTGCTTCACGGGCAACTTTTTTACTGGTATAGCACTTTACTAACTTTTAATTTTCTCCTTGGCTTAGCGAATGATGCAACGGTTTTCCAATTATGTTATTTCTCGTCGCGTCGCGTATTCAGAATATATTTTAATCGTTTATTAAACGTTAATGAACGGTGAACTCCACCAACTTACTGTAGTTTTCAAGATCCTTTACCCAAAAACACGTCTACACGCTTCGAGAGTACAAGCAAGAAGAAGAAAGAAATTTAAGTATAAAATTATTGGTTCTTTTCTCTGTTTCGTTGCTAGGTTACCGAAACACTAAATTTTTATTGGCCCGACGTCACAATTTGTGTAGATTTAGTTTCCGGAATTTTCTGAATTTGGGATTTTAATAAATCCAAGCATTCGTCGCATCATCTACGTGGCCTGCTTGGTTATTGATTTACATTGAACTTCAGATGGCCATGTTTACTTTATATGTCCATATATGGAATTTTAAAATATATTTATACACCAATATGCAATATCAGCTTTAACTATATTATTACTATTGTTATATATTACTATTATTACTATTATTAATATTACTCTCATTATTACTACTACTATTACTACTAGTACTACTACTATTACTACTACTATTACTACTATTACTATTACTACTATTACTACTACTATTACTACTAGTATTACTACTAGTACTACTACTATTACTACTATTACTATTACTACTATTACTACTACTTGTACTACTACTATTACTACTACTATTACTATTACTACCACTATTATTATTACTATTATTATTATTATTATTATTATTAGCATTATCATGGATATCATGATTATGAAACGCCTTGAACAGCTGTGCATCGGCTGGCCGTAAATGTAACTTATGGTAAGCATTTAAAAATCACTTAACTTGTCTACTTGCTGTTATAATTGGCAGAGTGATGTATTTCATGCTTAAGGATGCCTACATGTTGTATAGTTATTCATTTGTTTAATTTGGTTTCTATCTTGAAGAAATGTACTATGTTTTGACCACGTTGTTTATTAACAGTCCTTTCATATATACTAACAAACCTACATGTACAAAGTTAATACATTCGTAATAGAAAAAATGAGGCAAATTGAGCAGTTTGTAGAATATTAATTATCAAAGACTTTCTTTTCCGAAGAGGAAAACACATATATCAGTGACAATTACATCATAAATGAAACAGAACAGCCTTCATGGAGGAGTCTTACTTTTTAACACACTGTTAACTGATAAAGTTAGTTTTAAACTTTTAAACTAAAACAAATATAAACCTATATATGTTTAAATAAATATAAATAATTCACAAGTAATACCTTTCGGAGAGAATCGTTAAATACGTACTCTGCTAAAATGTTTTGGAAGTTCTGTTCAAAGGTTAAGGTGAAAAAACATCACTTAATTTCCTTCGAAACAATACACTGTTTGTCCACCTTTTGTTTTAATTTACGTCCGCGCCAACGTTACGTTATATCGGACGGTGAATGAATTGGTTAAAATGATGCTCAAATGAGTCCAGGGTCCATGGAACTTAGAGTTAACCGACATTCGTCTTGAAGGATAAGGGAAAACCCCGGAAAAACCTTATCTAGGTAACTCACCCTGACCGAGATTCGAACTCGGGACCTCTTGAACGTGAGACAGACATGCTACCATCTACGCTACGTCCGCCTTGCGTATTCATTATGGAATTTCATTTTTATTTCTAAATAACTAGGAAAGATCCTTGAGTAACAATACTTTTAAATAGTCCCGTAGCAGTAGAGATATAGGCCACCTCGGTAGCGTGGATGGTAGCGCTTCTGCCTCCCGTTCAAGAGGACCCGAGTTCGAATCTCGGTCAGGGTGAGTTACCAGGATAAGCCTTTCCCATATCCTTAAAGACGAATGTCAGGTAACTCTAAGCTCTAAGTACCGTGGGCTCATTTGAGCATCATTTCATCCATTTCCACTCATCGTCCGATATGACTTAACGTTGGAGGACGTAAATTACAAAAAAAGGCAGTAGAGATAAGCACATTATTACCAGGTACCACATAACGTTTGTTCATTTATTTGGCACTGTTGTTCAAAATTCGTAGTAAATTAAGTAATCACAAAATGGTTACATAAGTAAATGAGTAACCTTTTCGTTGCACGAACAATTTTTCAGAACTAAATCCTGCCGACGTTGTCATCATCACTACTGTGACTGGTTGAAAGAAGATATCTTACCTGCTCCTACTGAAGAAAGAGGAAAGAAGTCCACGTCAGACATTCTGGAAGATCAAGAACTGGTCAGAAAGGTTTCATCGTCTCTGAAGGAGTCACTATCCAGTGAAAAAAATTTCGACAAAGAGTAAGTCATTATGTTCTCTCACAACAGGTCTATGACTGTGTGACAAGATTCAGAGGGGGAACATTGTATCTTAATCTATGGAATATGTTAAGCTTATTCCCCGATGGAGCGCTCTTTGGGAAGGACGGGTGAGGTGAGAATATGCTAAGAGTGGTGGGATTTGAGAAAATGAGAGCAGAGGGCAGAATCCTCCGTGGTGCTCCTACAACTGGCTCCCTTTCTCCCTGCGAACTTATACATCCCATGGGGGACCCAGAAACTGGAGACCTCTCCCGAACTGGAAGGGGAGGTTCTACAAGCTCCCTGTCCTGCCGACGCTAATAATCAACCAGAATGAGGTGAAGTAAAATAAGAAATTAGGTAAAAGGGAGCGATAGGAAACTTGGGGGTTGTAGATTAGATTAGATTAGATTAGATTGATTTGCGTTCAGTAGGTTCTCTTGTAGCCAGAAAAGGCTGTGAACATTGAACATGTCCAGAGGTATAAAGTTTAATAGTGTGTGTGTGTGTGTGTGTGTGTGTGTGTGTGTGTGTGTGTGTGTGTGTGTGTGTGTGTGTGTGTGTGTGTGTGTGTGTGTGTGTAGTATACAGGCAATATGAACAACATTATGGAAAACAAAGCAGGGATAATTATATATGATACAAAATCAAACACTTTTTAATTCAGTTTTCACTTGACTTGTGCCAGTATGTCTCAACCTTTTTGCAATGGATACCATTCTTGTTATTTCTTAAATACATATACATTGAAAATAAACTTTCATCATGAATCAAAGATTTATTGGTAATGATTTGTCATTGGAACAGTTAGATACTACTTACAGAGCTACAGAAGCATTATCAGGATAATTTGTCATTCAGATAATCTTGTACAGAGTAAAAAGATACTGAGCAAAGGTACTACTCTCTAACAGCATTTTTAAAAGCACCGAAATTATCAATTATTTCTTTAAGAACATTAGGAAGTGCGCCAAATATTTTGATAGTTTCATAATACACACCTTTCTGGAAGCAAGAAAGTTTAGCACTGGGATAATGGATATTACACCTTTGTCTGGTGTTTATTCTGTGAATTACATTATTTGTTGCAAATAAGGCACGATTGCATACAAAGAATTTTAGGATCGGGAATATATACATACAAGGAAGCGTTAATATCTTCAACCTTCTAAAAAGATCTTTACAGGAGCATTTTTTTTCTTGTTCCATTTATACCCCGCCTTTAACTACTATGGTCATATCGGCGGCCGTTCTCCTTTGGAACATACTGAAGGTGTTAACTCGTTATCTTTGGTTTTTTTTACCATTACATCACGCACATATTCACACTCTCATTCATACTTCCAGACTCTGGGGAAGATGGGGAATTATCTTGGTCGGAGAAAAATCCCCACCCTCACCGCCGGTAATCGAACCCGGCACCCCTAGCACGATAGGCAGGTACTCTACCGACTGAGCTACGGGGCCAGCCACAGGAGCATCTGTTGTGCGTGCTAGTAATGATTCTTATAACCTTATTTTGTAAGAAATATATATATATATATATATATATATATATATATATATATATATATATATATATATATATATATATATATTTACTTTCTACTGAGTTGCCCCAAAATAATATTCCGTATTCCATAATAGAGTTAAAGTATGCATAATATACTAATTTAAGTGTGTCAATAGAACTCACATTAACCAGCTCTCGGATATCACCTTCCCAGAATTTGCCTAGCGACCCCAGAAAAGCCCGAAAATACCAATGGGCAGAGGCAAGAGTTTTTGTTTTGAGGGACAATTTCGCGAATTTACGCGAATTTTTCCTTTTTTCGAGAAATATATATATTAGCGATAAATGAGAAAATTTCTATTATGTTCACTCTGCATGTCTTCATAGCATGAAGCTAGAAGTCGTGAGAAAAATGTTTAAAATTTAACAAAAGCAAGATAAAATTTAACACTTAACAAAAGCCAATACAGTGACATCATCATGCGCACTGAAATAACAGTTAAGCGGTGCAACAATAAACTGACACCACAGCACCCGGCTGAGCCGTGATACTGAGAACTGTTTGTAGTATACTAACTGGAAACGCTATTCATTGGATAGCACATCGTGTACAGCAAAAAACCTCCTATTATGCTGACTAAAGGTACTGATAAGATTGAACTTCTTGGAAGCTACTCTCAGGCATTATATTAACATGAAAATATTGTCCTTTGTCTCACTGATTTATCGGTGCAGGCGTGTAATACGGGCTGAAGAGATTAAAATGGGAAGGCATAATGAAATTAGTGCGAACTCCCGCATTGAACGATGCCAAGAACAAGGATTTTATGTAGGTGCTAATGATGTGATGTGTAAATTCTGTAACAAGATCTGAATGAAAGAGGTGTGATTACTGTGAAAAGCATAAAAAAACCAAGGCTCATCTAAAGCGAGTGCAAGATGCAGTTAAAACAAGTAACGCACTCAAAAGGCAACTCAGTATCAGTGATTCGCTCCAAGCCCAGAAAAAAAGGTGAAAAGCGGCAAAGTGGAGTCCATTATGGACACAAAGAAAATGTTTATCAAGTTAAGGCTGTTGCTATTGTTAATTTCGTAGTTATATTATTGTTACGTATTGTTAGTATGACTGCGTTGTTGCGACCTGTTTAGCACCTGGCTTGTGTTTAATGTTCACGGATTATTTTCTAATCGCCTGATTTATTAATTAATTATTACCTAATTATATTACGAGGGCTGTTCAATAAAGAATGATCACAATTTTTTTTGACAACATACCTTTACTCATCCTCATAATTTTGATGGTCCTTCTCAAAATGGGCCGTTCTGAATGCGATGCACTTGTCCCAGCAATTCTGCCAGCCATCAAAGACATGCTGGAAACCAGTTTTTGACAGATCCTTCAAAATCGCCTCCTCAGGCTTCACCACTGCTTCTGATGGATAATGCCCCCCACGAAGGCATTTCTTCAAGTTAGGGAATAGAAAAAGGTCACATGGGGCTAAATCTGGACTACAGGGAGGGTGAGGGATGCACTTCACATTGATTTTTGCAAGATATTCAGCAACAACTTTGGCTATATGCAGCCGCGCATTATCTTGGTGCAGCATCCAGCCTGCTTCATGGAAATGTGGTTTTTTTGCGCCTGATATGGACTTACAATGTTTTCAGGACATCCCTGTAGTATTGTCCAGTTACTGATTTGTGTGCAGGTACAACATGCTGATAGACCATTCCATGAATATTAAAGAATGAGATGGCAATAACTTTCCCAGCAGAAGCAACCACTTTTGCTTTTCTGGAGGTTGGTGATGGAGCAGATATCCACACTGAGCTTTGCTGTTTGCTCTCAGGATCAAAATGATGTAGCCAAGTTTCATCAGCATTACGTTTGAAAGAAACTCCGGATCTTACTCTAACATCAACTTTAACTGCATGCTTCCTCCATTGCAGCAGTAGGCGATACTGGACATGGCTGAACTTGCCGGGTTCTCACAGGCCGAAACCAGGAGTACCAACAATGAAACTAATACGGCGTGTTTGTTTCACATTAAGCTAACAGAATCTAATAATACTGAATTTTAGTGCGAAAAATTTTGACCGTAAAAAATTTTGATCATTCTTTATTGAACAGCCCTCGCACTAAAATTCCTCAAAAAGTTTACTTAGGTCATTAAAGCTGTTGCGAAAGGAGAACATAAATCCAGTTTATACAATAGTTTTAAAATGATAGAATTAAAGCAAGTTAAAAGTGGAGGCCATACGTGAGTGCAACTAAATGTATTTAAAACCATTGGTATTTCTTATGATTCTGATTTTATCTTCTTCGTTACAAAGAGCTTCGTGACATGTTGAACGGCAAAACTATGGTGGTAACGATGACAGATTAGATGTAGTAACAGCACTCTTTGCATTGAAGACAAAAGCTGATTCTTACAGCAATTTCTGTGTCGCTTCGATGTCTTTGGTTGCCGATGTCAAACCTTACAGTGAGAGATTTTTCTCTACAGACAGACAAAAGAACAAGTGTGAAATGCGAAAATATCACAACTTGTATGCTGTAGTTTGGCGATGTCTGATGTGTAATATTTGATGTTATTCATATTACCTTCTGTCTGCTGATACCTACTGTCATATAAAATATTTTAATTTGTAAAAAGGCGGTTTTAACAATTGTGTTACTGTAGTTACCTGTTATTCTTCATTTCAGCCATGTCATTACTCATTAATTCTTCCCGAAAATTTGCCCAAAATTAATGGGAATTTATGGCAAAATATTCACCACAAAACGCCATAAATTAAAGCTATTAATGCGAATTTTATAAATAATTGTCACTTTAAAATCTTGCCTCTGCCTATGGGTCAGACAGGTCAGCCCCTGTGATCTCCTATACCAGGGCCGTCCTTAGTTTATATGGCGATGTAAATAAAACTACGAGTACAAGGGCCATATCATTCCTTGTTTAGCCTTATATCTCCCTGTGGATGAAAAATATAGTTTGCATGTCATTTTAAAGACTTTAAATCTAATGCAAAATAAATAAACAGCTTCACATCATTAGAAATGCTACAATCAAACAGTAACTAGTACTTTATTGGTATATGTAAGCGTAATTTGTATGCATTATTGAAATTACACGCTGCTCTTGCGCAGTTTAAAAGCAGAAGGAAGTGAGAAATCAATTGTACAACATGGCTACTTCGGTGCAATATGTAAGCATCACAAAGAGAAATCGTTAAAAGGTGGTGAAAAACAAATTATTTGAAGGTGTCTTGCATGTTGTGTGAAAAATACCTGACTTTACGAATGGAGGACTTAATTTGTCAGCAGAATAAACCAGTGTTTCAGCGCCTAGAACGTATTAATGCCGCTCGAAGCAAAGTTGGGCTATCCACCCCAGGAAAACATAGAAAATGAAGCCAGTTGTGGAAGGTGAAAGTTATGAATTTGTTAAAAGTGCTGTTCGTGCAAGATTCATAAAAAACAAGCCACCAACAGCTACAAAAGTGCTTCAAGTAGTAAACAATAATCCGGAATTACGAGCTTTACACAAATGAGCTTACATGCCATTCGTCGCGACAGGAAGAGTTGTGAACAGACATAATTGTTGAGCGTGAAGATATATTGTTGTGGCACAGGAGTAATCAAAGTAAAAATCGGAAGTGGGAGTCATTTAAGGAATTCGTCCGTTGTCATATTCCAATTAGGTACTTACATTTTTTTTTCGCTTCCATGCCAATAGAACTTTCAAGTCATTGCCAAAGTGGCTACACGCACTTATTCCGCAGAAAGGCGCGTCCCTTAATTTTTAATTTATAAGTGAAGTGGGGCTACATGAAAAAATCAAGGATTCAAGTAATTTTTGTAAGCATTTATTCAGTTTTTAACGAACAAATGGAAAAATATATTACACAGTACACACACCTTTGCATTTAATCTTAACGCAAAAGAGCTATCACCTAAGCTATTCAGACATCCAAAACGGCAAAGCAAAACTTTGCATATACGAGAGCTCTTCAATAAAGAATGATCACAATACTTTTTGACAATGTACCTTTACTCATCCTCATAATTTTGATGTTCCTTCTCAAAATAGTCTCTCCTGAATGCGATGCACTTTTCCCAGCGATTCTGCCAGCCTTCAAAGACATGCTGGAAACCATTTTTGAGAGATCCTTCAAAATTACCTCCGCAGCCTTCATCACTGCTTCTGATGGATAATTCCTCCCACGAAGACGTTTCTTCAAGTTACGGAATAGAAAAAGGTCACATGGGGCTAAATCCGGACTATAGGGAGGTTGAGGGATGCACTTCACGTTGATTTTTGCAAGATATTCAGCAACAACATCGGCAATGTGCGGCCGTGCATTAATCGTGGTGCAGCATCCAGCCTTCTTCATGGAAATGTGGTCTTTTGCGCCTGATATGGACTTGTAATGTTTTCAGGACATCCCTGTAGTATTGTCCGGTTACTGATGTGTGTGCAGGTACAACATTCTGATAAATCATTCCATGAATATCAAAGAATGAGATGACCATAATTTTTCCAGCACAAGCAACCACTTTTGCTTTTTGGGGGGTTGCTGATGAAGGAGATTTCCACACTGAGCTTTGCTGTTTGCTCTCAGGATCAAAATGATGTAGCCAAGTTCCATCAGCAGTGATTACATTTGAAAGAAACTCCGGATCTTCCTCTAACATGAACTTTAACTGCATGTTACCTCCATTGCAGCAGTAGGCGATACTGAATATGTCTGAACTTGCCTGGTTCTCAAGGCGGGAACCAAGCGTACCAACAATGAAACTACTACGGCGTGTTTGTTTCACATTAAGTTAACAGAATATAATGAGATTGAATTTTAGTGTGAAAATTATGACCGAAAATAATTATGATCATTCTTTATTGAACAGCCCTCGTAAGTTCGTTGACAGCGCGCATGTTTGCTACGTGGGAATAAAATAGCACGAATATTCCCCACAAACACAGTTGCCGACGAAGTAATACACTTTCTCGCTTTGTTTACATCGCCATATAAACCAAGGATGTCACCGACACTAACCTGAGTCAGCCTACTTGGTCACGACAGACCAAAGTTTAATGTACATCTAATTAGGGCGGCGCTTATCCTTTCTGACTTGAACTTCCGTTTGCTGAGGAAGAAATGGAATGAAAGATAATAGCAATTTTGGAGAAGTGCTCAAAAATGTTTATAAGCATAACCGCATTTGGAAAACGAGTACATAACTATTATGTGTTACATTCATAGGATATTTTCTACCCACTATCTTATTTTTTGAATACTCTACCAGCTACTCTATCTCACGTTAATTCTTATAAACTTCTGCATAAATGGTTTTATTGCATATTTTAATAAAGGTAGAAAGAGGAAATCAATAGTGAAGTGCTTAAAAGCGTATCATTATACCTGCCATTGAAATTTCCTACGTTTTCCATGATATTGCAAAAAGTGAATAGCGATATATCGATATCCCCTAAATAACTGATGCTACAGCAATGGCATTTGAAATAAACTGCACATTTTAAAAGGGATCTAGATTTTAAATGCGATAAGCCTTTGTCTCTCTGTTATGATCTACCCACAAATCAAAATGGCCATTTTTCAGAAAATAAAAAACATAAAACAATTTCCACATAAAAATTAGTTTGAGGTGTAGAAATGTTCTTAAAAATCTTCGTATTTGGAAGATAATGAGCCCTAAAACCAAATTTTACTTACAGCCAACTCGTCTCCCCTCTCTCACCACACTGTTCCTTTTTTATTTCAGACACCCTCAAAATATTAATTCCTTTATCGAGATTTTTGGGGAAATGCAAGTCTTCCTCTTACCTAATTGGAGCACAAAGAAAATATATAACTATAGTGGCAGAGCTGGATCTTGGCACTTGCATATTAGGAAAGAAAAGACATACCCTTAGCCGTCCTCTTTTAAGGAGAAGTACGCAGCGAAGAAGCCTCAGTTGCGGACGATCCTCCTTCTTCAGCTTGTTCTTCATTCTCCCAATTTGGTATCCGTTTCCTTTCCAATTCATCGTCATAAATTTTTAATGCTCCTAGTTCTGACTATCTAGAGCATCTTCTAAGTTACTCATGAACCTATCACTATCCCCTCTCTCTCCCAATAAAAGTGTTCTCTCTTTTCAACGTGTTCACAAGCTTGCCACCAGTTCTGCTCGATCACCTTAACTGCAGCACGCAATTACACGTGATTCTAACATTGAGTCAAGAAATGACGCCTCATTCAGTTACATCTTGCCCCATCTACGACCACTTCAGAAGTATCCAAGATTCTGCCCAGAAAGTCCTATTCATTTATTAAAATTATCCTAATGACCTCCCTTTTTGATAATGACTCTGAAACCCTCACTACTAGCCACTTCATTTCTACATTACATGTTCTGTTTTCCCTCCTAAAGTCTCTCTATAAATTCATAAGAAGTATTCTCACATATTCCAAGAATTCCAAACAAGACTGCCATACCTGATCTGGCAACTTTAATGGTGACTTTGCCCTCACTAATGTAAACTACCTATATATCGCAATATACTTCAAACTAGTCTTCACTTATTATCATACTTAATGACATCTTACCCCAAGCCTAACCTAAAATCCTTTTACATTTAAAGAAGTGCACAAAATATTCATATTTACTTTTATTATAAGACTTAATTTATTTAACTGACCCATAATTTTGGTATCAGTGCTAAATGACATTTTGTACTTTGAGACATTGTTTTTCTATCAGAACCTATATAACTTCTATAGCATTTAAATCGCAATCATACGGAGACAATCAAATTAGAGTGAGATTGTGCAATTATACTAGGTAATATATTTCATAAATTTTGAGAAAATCTTTCTTCATTTTTATTACATCATACAATGCAACTTTTGTGGAAAGAGGATTCAATTCAATATTATTTTCACGAACTCATTATTGCATTACTGCTTTAAATTATGATCATAAGGGAGCCTTGTTAATTTGCATGGAATGGTAAGGTTTTGGAAAAAATATTAGGCTTCAACTGATAAAAAATTCTGGACCAATGTTCATATAACATTTTTTTAATCCTCTATCCGCAAGACATGTTTTCTAAAATTGTTGAATTGCCTTTTAATACACCCTGTATAAATCTGTAACCTACTATTTCTGTAGTACCTCCCAGAACTAAATATTGTTAAGCTATTACAAAACTATTGCGTAAAACTCAGACAAGGTGCCCTATATCCGTTACAAATTCTTCCTCGTGCGATATAAATTACACTATGTAATTTTAGTTAATTGATGGAAATTAATCATTTCTTCACACTAGCCGTATATAGGCTAAGGTCTTTGATAGAGCCAACATGAAAAATTCAATGCCATGGCCGGGATTTGAACCATGTGTTAGGAATGTTGTTAATGGTAAGTGCATGCATGCGTGTGTGTGAAGGAAGATGAGAAATAAATATTCTATTCTAACAAGACCAAATTTCATTACATGTATTACTAAATATCATATTTGTTAATTATGCTGTCAATTACCAGGATTATATCAGCATCGCTGAACTGCCACAGTTTCACCCCATGGAAGTTCTTTTACATGCTAGTAAATCTACTGGTGTAGGACTGTCTGTTTTAAGCATACTTAAAAACTATTGGTCTAGGCCAGGGGAACCTGCATCCTTAGAATAAGAAGGAGTGCACTTAACCAACTCAGCCAACCAGACTGACATTGCATAGAAGTAATTATGCAACCATAAAAATCAGCTTTAATACTTTCAAAGATAAATTAAGTACGTGATTGCTATTGTTTTAGAGAACAAAAGTTTGATATGAAAGGGTAGAGCCAGACTGAAAAATTCAATGCCATAGCCGGTTTTTGAACTACGGATCTTTTGGTCTCCGTCCAGTCGCTCTAACCCATTGAGCTACCATGGCCAATGTGCCGTCCTGACATTAAATTCTCCATTTGACTCGTATATTTAGTAAGAAATGTAAGTAAATTTGGTCTTGCTGGAATAGAATATTTATTACTCATCTTTCTTCACACACACGCATGCATGCACTTACCGTTAACAACTTTCCTAACACATGGTTCAAATCCCGGCCATGGCATTGAATTTTTCATGTTTACTCTATGAAATACACTATGTAATTTTAAAAAACTGCTTCCATAGTTTTACGTCATTCATTGTAAATTGTCCAGAAACGATTTCAATGTAATATCGACTTACAGAACACGTAAACGTCAAAACTATATTCATCACCCTATAATAATTATAATTGAGATTTTGTTGGTGAAAAGTACTAGGTTCGGCTGGTAAGTCCCAGGACTCACATATAAATGCCGCCACTGGGCCAGTTTGACGGATAGCATCATACAGTTTAACAGTTTAACTCTAGTCTAGCTTGTATACATAGTTACAGGTAAACAGCTTGTTTAGTATTGAATTGCATTGCATTGAATTGTTCCTTCTGGCTCACTCTAGCCTAAACCTTAACCTATACATGGCTAGTGTGGAAGAGCAATTAATTTCCAAAAATTAGCTTGTTTAGTTTTTGAACGACAGCATTTTAAACAAGACAAGTGCAGAGGTTTCACGAAAATGGAGGTTTAAGAAATACGAGCAGTGATTAAATATTTCCATTTGAAAGGTTTAACGCCTAAAGAAGTCAGTGAGGAAACGGACTGTACATGGAAAGACTCTGCCCCTTCATATACAATGATTAAAAGATGGGTTGCAGATGGGACGTACGAGCACTTGTGATGAGCCTCGCTCTGGACGCACTGTGGAAGTCACAACTCCGGAGATCATTGAAAAAATGCATGGTTTAGTACTGGAATACCGCAGATTAAAATTGCTTGAAATAGCAGAGGCTGTAAACTTATCAAAAGAACATTCAGGTAATATTTTAAGTAATGTTTAATATTTTAAATAATGTTTTGAGCTTTCACAAGGTCTGTGTAAGATGGGTGCCGCGTTTGTTGACACTTAATCAAAAGTTGCAAAGAAAAACTGATGCTCTTAAGAATTTGGAACTTTAGCATAAAAATCCGAGTGAACTTTAAAGACGGATTATTACCATGGATGAAACTTGTATACATCACTACACTCCAAAAAGTGAATCACAGTCAAAACAGTGGATTGCACCAGGTAAACCAACACCAAAAAGGCAAATCAATTTTGTTAGCTATCAAGGTTATGGCTACTGTTTTCTGGAATGCACAGGGAATTATTTTTATTGATTACTTGGAAAAGAGTAAAAGTATCACTTGTGACTACTACGAAAGCTTACTGCAACGTTTGAGTGATGAGGTGAAAAGAAGTAGGACCATTTGTCAAAGAAAAACATCTTGTCTCTTCACGATAATGCTCCGGCGCATCGTTCAGTCACTGCCTACATACACCCTATTCGCCAGATCTAGCCCGAACTTCAAAAAATGTCTTGGAGGACGAAGATTTCACAGCAATGAGGAGGTTATTTTGAGCTCCATAATAAATCGCGCTACAGAGATAGTTTAATTAAATTAGAAGAACGTTAAGGCAAATATATTAACCTTTCTGGAGATTATGTTCAGAAATAAAGAAAACCTATTATTTAAATTCTTTTTTATTGTGAGGCCCAGGACTTATCAGCCGAACCTCTTGTATCGATACTTAAACGGATACTAAAGTTTATCGACTCCTTGAATGTAAGACTAGATATTCCCGCTCTTAAAAACACTCCCAGATGGATAAGGACATTTCGTATTTAGATTCAGCAATAGATGCAGCGCGGAGAGCTTCAAGAATATTTTCCAAATATTTCCCTCCCATAACTAACCTCCAATAAACAATTCTTTATTACATATTTAATTTTCTCAAACATTCTAATGATGTTGATTAAAATTACTTATACTTTACGATACTGGTATGGCCAATAAAATGTACATCTTAAATTTTCAGTGGAAATCTCCTGTACCTCAGCTCATCATGAATGAATTTTGTATAATGTAATACTGATAAACAGTAAGAAATAGACAATATACAGGGTGTATATAAATGAATATTGGGGTTTTAACTCTATAATATTCATTACATTCAACCTACAGTTATAAACGATCTGTCAAATGAAAAAGCAACTCAAACAGTTTTACCAAGAACCTTATAAATGTTCAATGTGACTACCCTTTGTCACATGGCACACATCAAGTCTATAGCCGAGTTCTTCCCAAACGCTGATAAATGTGTATTCAGTTATTGTAGCAACAGCTGCTTCAATCCGGTTTCTTAATTCAGGGAGGTCAGCTGGTAGCGGAGGCATGTACACACGATCCTTGATGAAGCCCCTAAGGTAAACATCACATGGCGTTAGGTCGAGAGAACGTGGAGGTCATGAATAGCAAGCCCTGTCATTGGTGCCCTTGCGGCCTATCCAGCGCTCGGGTACAGTGACGTGCAACCAATCACGTATTTCGTTATGTTACTATATTGCTGGAAAATGAAGTTCTCTGATTCATTTTCTTCCAACTGAGGGAAGAGCCAATATTGTAGTGTATAAAGGTTAAGAAGTGCCAGTTACAGTAGGTTCACCAAAAAAATAAAGGCCTATAAACTTTTCGCCGGGATACGGCACAAAAAAAAACATTCACTTTAGGGGAAACTCGTTGATTTTGTACCATCTCCTGAGAATTTTCTGAGCCCCAGATGCGCACATTATGAGTGTTAACATGTCCACTAAGGTGAAAGGTCAATTCATCACTGAAGACAACATGATCCATAAAATCGTCATCGTCATGAAACAACATGTCGTTTGCGAAGTTGGCACGTAAACCGTGGTTTGTCGGCTTTAGAGGCTGTAATAACTGTAAACGGTAAGGACGTAGCCGTAAGCGTTTTGTTAAAACTTTCCAAACAGTCGACACGAATAGCCTTCCGGACTGATTTCTTTGGGCTACGAGTGAATGACTCCTACTCTCTCGCTCAACAGTCTCTTCACTTACTCTTGGTCGTCCCGTGCTCTTCCCTTTACAAAGGCAGCCGGTATCTTCAAACTGATGATACCATCTACGAATGTTATTATCACTAGGAGGATCACAACCGAACTTAATGCACAGTAACTACAGATTCGGTCTTTGCAAACTGCAAAACACAAAACGCTTTCTGTTTACTAGTCGTCATCTTTACTACTGCCGCTGTCTAACGGATTGCGGCACAAACATTGCACGCACGTGCCCACTGGTGCCAACAAACAAAACTGTTTGAGCTGCTTTTTCATTTGAGATATCATTTATAACTGTAAGTTTAATGTAAGAAATATTATAAAGAGTTAAAACTGCGATATTCATATATATATATACCCTGTATATGTCTACACAAATGGGATCTAGAAACAAATGCAGTTCTCGTTAAAGCATAGAATGTTACTTCCTTATCGTGGATGGCAACTTAAATTTCTGATTTCTCCGTTTCTATTGGTTTGAATTTTCCGATTCTTTCGTTTTATCAAGTACTGGGGAACTAGTCACTTTCTCATGGTGTCTTGGAAATAATGGAATCTCAAAGTCAGGCATATGGAGACTTTTTGAAATATTTGACTATCCCTTCAGCACTCTAGAAACAAATACATTGCCTTCAAAGAAAGGAGTAACTAAACTATTTTTAGAACTGCTTATCTATATTATATGAAGCAGCAATAAAAAGCTTTTTTGGGATAATTTGTAGATGAGATAAAAAATGGGTTATATTATGACAGTTTTTGTATTTAATAACTCCTGGTAAAATTATTCAATAAGCGCTTCTCCACGTCATTTTAAGCAGTTCTTGAAAGTATGAGTGTTATTATAAATTTCCAAGCATGGAATAAACATCAAAAAGCACTTCACACGCTGATTCAGTGGTTTTCTGAAAATATGGTATCAGGGAATAGTTTGATATTGGATTTTAGGTATCTCACATCAGAGTAATGTTCCTGACAAGCCGTCACTTGAAGAGTAACGGACGGTTCGGCTCATTCTCCTTGCCTGGTGAGGCATCCCACAATCATCTGACGCAGATACCCTGGGACCATGTCCAATCGACGGCGATTTACTCAGGGGAATAGATAATGAAAATGCCATCGCCCTGTCAAATAGATGTATTCATTCCCTATTAGGGGTGTAAATGCTTGCAGTGCAGATATTGCGTGCATCAGGGCAACATAATGAACGCCTAATTTACCGACATTGATTACTTACGTTGAAAATTAATGTACGAGATATAAATGAATCTTTGTAATTCAAGTACATAAAATCATTCTTTTCAACATTGTTCCTCAAAATTTATCAAATTATTAACAAAAACTATTAAAATGGCTGGCAAAAGCAACTCATTACTCTTGGAACCTCCATTGATTTTTTGTAGAGTTTATATGCGCCTTTTGCTATGAAGGTATAAGTTGCACTAGAATAGAGCAAGTTCCATCTGCTTATTTCGATTTGACACTGTTATTGAAAATATTCCAAGTGCATTAAATACTACCCAAATTCGCCTAACCTTGTCATGTGAATTCTAGAATATGTTAACTGTTACTTGAGAAATTTTATAAGTACTATCTCTGACATGTAGGTATATTGTAATTAGATAAAGTATTTCTTTCACCAAAAAACTGATGCTGATATTTGACCGGAAACAAATGGTTTGATCCATTTTAAAATAAGGTCCATGTCAGTGAGCATAAGTGTGTAAACAGCATAACCCCAAAACGAAAAGTATATGATGTACAGCTGAAGTATCTTTGGACAGTGTGACAACCCCAACAGCCCCTTACTGGAAAACTTCTTGAAATGTTTAATTTTCAATAAAAGTATACTACTTATTTTGATTAAAATATATACCATGTATTTCATATTTAGATAACAAATAAAATGTATATTTTGAATCTTCTACCTTGATGCATTATGTCTTGAATCTTCAGAGAGTTCCTCTGAAGTTCTCCCGGGAACAATTTTATATAACCTTCTAGGCACCACTTTGTTCATTTAGTCAATGATCAGTCACGGTGCTGACTGGCATAACATTCATTGGTTTAGGCCGGATTTGAAACCACAACTTCAGAATCAGTAGGCCAGCCGCTACTCAACTGAGCCACCCAGAATGACTCTATTCCCTTGAAGTTCTGGGTGGAGTAAATAAACCTTCGCAATGAAATTAGAGTACTGCATTAACCTCAATTGCTTTCAACTAAATAAATGTAATGTTCAAATGCTACAAAGAAGTCAACAAAAATTAGAGAATGCTACAAAGAGTTAACACAACTCTAAAAAGTTAATACGATTGTCCATCTCCAATGGATTCCAGCACACTGTGGCGTCATGGAGAATGAAACTGCAGATATACTTGCAAAGAAAGGCACAACAATAAAGCAAAGGTATAAATTTAATTTCTCATATTCTTCAATAAAATGCTTGATCACTACAGCATTTTCTCACTCATACCTACAAGAAACAGAAATAAACGCCAAAGACAAAAAATGGATCACACTAATTTCCAACACAGATATATACCCCAGAGACCAAGGAAAACAGCAGTTGCAGCCTTCAGACTATTGACAAATTACGACTGTCTGGCAAGTCATCTCTACAGAATAGGTATCTCAGCTTCACCAATATGTGTCTTGTGTAACGATCCAGAAGAAATGAATGAGGACCACTTGAAGACCTGCGAAGCATTAAGATCAGAAGAAACTACAGTTCAAAAGTATTGGAAAGCACGAATACTAATGACTTCATTGTCAGATGCAAGGCATTAGAAAACAACAACAACCTTAAACCCTTTGTGCCATTTGTCATGAGCCGTTGACAATGAGGCATATTTTAATCCAGTGCCAGTTTTTACTCACGCATATACTTGGGATTGCCAGAACTCCTGGCCCAGGTGCTGGCAGACCTTTGTGCTGTAGAGCGTATATTACATTTTATTCGTCACAGCGGTATGAGCGCCCGTATATGATTCCCTAACCTCAACTTTTTAGTAGGTCCTTGACCTTTGGTGTGTTTCGCTTTTTGCGTATTTAAATTGTGAGTTTTTGCCTCTGTTGTAGCTATATTTTCTGCAGTTGCTGGCAGTGTTTTAGCGTCGGCTAGTTGGCACAGGTTGTTTTTTTTTTTTTTTTTTTTTTTTGTAATTTACGTCCTCCAACTTTAAGTCATATCGGACGATGAATGCAATGGGTGAAATAATGCTCAAATGAGCCCGGGGTCCATGGAGCTTAGAGTATGACATTCGTCATTCAGGTATGACATTCGTCTTTCAGGATAAGGGAAACCCCGGATAAAAACTTTATCCAGGTAACCCACCCTGAGATTCGAACTCGGGACCTCTTGAACGTGAGGCAGACATGCTACTACCACGCTTCTAAGGCGGTCTGTGTGGCACAGTTGGTTAAGTGTTGGCCTCAGGAATTTAAGGTCGTGGGTTCAAACCCGGCACAGACCGACTTAAAAGTGACAGTCCCATTTCAGTAGATTTATTGGCATGTAAAAAAACTCCTGTGCAAAAAAATTTCAGCATAATGGCGATTTTAATATGATCAATTTGCAAAGTTAGTAAATAAATAATTAAACTAACTCTTTAGTGACATTCTAACTGTTACATTTTATACCACAGGTTTAGTGTTTGCATTTCCGCTTTATATATTTCATATGGTCCCTAATAATAACAGCAATTGTGTACACTAAACACCTCTACTGCTGGACGAGAGCGCTGCTGTGTCTACTTACCTCTGTTTATCTCTCCAAATTCGAACGTTAGCCTCCCGGGAAGCTTGCATCATGGCTATTGTGTCACAATATACCTGTAAAGCCTTCATTAAGCAATTCTAGTACACAATGAATCAAGAAGTTAATCCAAGAAAACCCTTGATATATTTGATAGAACCGCGTGAAGAGTTTGCAGCAATTTTAATGGACCATAAAGCTCTAATAGGCAACGATTTCAAATTATGAAGTCTAAGTCTGTACATGAACGACATGAATCTAACATCAAATGATAAAACTGTTACAGTTTTTATTCAAATTTAACAATTTTTTTCTTTAGAAAAACCCGATGCACTGTTTGGAGTATGTGGAAACGGAAGATATTAATTGCGCCCCCCCCCCCTCTTACAAACAATTTATCGAATGAAAATAATATCAAATTTAAATAAAAGATCAGTGCTGTTTTCAGACGCATTTCAAAACGAGTAGCTCGTACATTAGTTTTTCACAGTTCACGAGGTGCTTGATGTCTTAAAATGGGACAGGAAGTGTTCAATGTGAACAAAAGTTACAAACAAACTTAGCGAACAAACTTAGCGGGAACGCAGATTTAACATTTTATATATAATTTATATATAATTTCAGAACCCAACACTGCTGTAGTTTTGACTGTACTAAACAAATGAATACAAAATATCGCCTAAGAACACAACATTAGTATTGGTGCCTTTCTCAATTCTATTTCTCTGAATTCTCCATCTCTATAGCTAACTGGAAAATGTTGAGGAACTTCATAGGCAGGTTAACCAATTTAATGCCATTTCTCTGTATATGAATATCAGACGATATAGCTTGTATTTAATTGCTAATAGGACAGTCTGTGATTTTCTGTTCAAAGGAGTAATTGGAAAGGCTTAAAATAGTCTAAAACTCATTATTAAGAAAGGGATATATAACATATCATCTTCATACCACAAAATTCCCTTCTGATTTTTCTGAATTTTTGTTATCAATAAGTTTTTTATTATGATTCTGACAACAATTGTGCACTTTTAAAATTTAATAAAATACATCATACCGCAAAACTGTCAAAAATGTTTACTATCCTTAGTTTAAAATTTTATTTTAACGCCTTTTTAACAAATACCTTTTTAATGTTACTCTATAGCTCTCAAAAATTACTTACTGTGCTTACTATGCTTAATTACTTACTATGTTTAATTACTATTCTTTCAATTCCGTATTATAAATTTGCCTTGCTCAAACCATCTGATCGAAGTATTGCATAATTATGCCATAAGGGCCAACAAAATTCATAAATTTAAGGTAAAAATCCCAAAAACTACCCAATGCTTTTTTCAGTCATATTATACCTAGATTTAAGAAAACAATCTTTGTCGTCTAGTTTTAACCAAAGTCATAATACCTGGTCAATCAGCCCACAAATTTACGTACTTGTTTCTTACGAGTTGACGAATATACGCAAGTATAAGACACTTTACAAATTAAAAACTACTCTAATCATTATTTCGAAACGTTTCCACAAATTTGTACCATTGTACCCTTCTGGACACAAAAAAAAAATTAAAGCCAAAACTAGTGAAATGCGAACTACACAAAACGTTCACAATCTATCCCCGAACCTAATGCTGAACCCCTTATAGAATGCAGTCATGCTTTATCGGAAGGTCAACTAATATATTGTGTAAGAAGGTTAGGTTCTGTTTGCCTTAATAACACTGGGCAACAATGAAAATGCTTCGGGCTTAAAAATAATGAATTCACATGTATTTCCATGTGCTGAATTCAAAAATCACCATAAAGATGATAGATTAGCTCTTGTTTTGAAGATAAAGTGACATTTCATTTTTTAGAGTGAAGATTTAAATTTGGGGGAATTTTTTGGAAGTTGGCACATCTGTCAAATAACAAAACAGAATCAGAGAGAAATTTTGGAAATTAAGTGATGCAAAAGTTAAGGAAGGCATTTTGTTCGGACCCAAAATAAGATAACTTGTAAAGGTTCCTTCCTGCATTTGACCAAACTTTGGAGGGGAAAGGAAAGGAAGCCTGGGAAGCCTTCAAGGGTGTTGTTCATGGATTTTTAGGCAACAAAAGAGATGAAAACTGCAAGCATTTGGAGACAGTGCCCTTGCAATAATACCGTAACCTGGGATGAAACAAGTCCCTTAAGGTCCATTTTCTCCACTCCCACCCAGACCTTTTCCCTCCTAGTTGTAGAGCCGTTAGTGATGAACATGGGGAAAGATTCCATCAGAACACTATTGTTAAGGAACAAACATATCAGGACCGTTGGAATAACGTAATGCTTGCGGATTACTGTTGGTCTCTGTATAGGGATTCTGCGGAACTCCATCACAAGAGGCAAGCTAAAAGATGACGAAGTCAATAGGCCACCACATGATTCTCTTCAGACACGACTATCTGCGAAGTATTTTTCCATTAGAACTCTTAGCATTTAATTACCAGTTAAAACAATCAAATGCACTTTCATTGTTGTTAGCATGTATGTAATTAAAATGTATCCTTTTCTCTCAATCCGTTAATATGTAATACTTCCACCTTGTGTGTATCATAGAAACTAGAGCTAATAACATTTTTTCATTGTCATATTTGTTTTTCTCAGCACAAAATTAGTAGGAATTGCCACAAGAAGTGCTCGAAACATTCAAAAATTATTTTTTGTCGCCCAGTGTAATCATCACAACGAAGAACATTTAGATCCAATCGTAATACAGCTAAAATGATTTTCTATTTAAAATTAAGCATTTATTATCTCGGTTAACAGGCAGTCATCTGAAAGACAGCTGTTTTGAATACCTAATTTACAAGAATTACTGTTCTCGTAAACATGAATGAATAAAAAACTTTCATGAAATACAATGCTCTACAAACTCTAATGCACTGCTGAGTTCTCGTAAACATTTTAGTTAAATTTCCATCAACACACACACACACACACACACACACACACACACACACACACACACACACACACACACACACACACACACACACACACACACACACACCACATAAATACACAAAGGTATAGAGCAAAATTAGTATGTTGCACTTTTCTTTCTACCTCTATCTTTACAAAGGCATGTGTGCATTAGGAAAATTAAACAGTATCAAAAGAGAAGTAAACAAAATACGTTTGCGTAAATGTATTGTTGGAAACAAAGCTGATAAGGATGCAAGTGTTTTTGACACTAAATTATTTGTCATGAAGGTTTTGTTACTAGCGAAGGAACCACTATAATGTTTTCGACAGCAACCAGAGTTTGGGCCTTTAATTATTGTGAACTCTTTTCTGACCTTTTGATTGTACTGGTGCGAGAGAAAGTGGAAGAAAGGGAGAATGGGTGTGATGGAAGGAAGGATGAGGCAAGAAGGGAGGAAGACAGCTACATTTGTCTCTTAAGTATCGTCTTAAAAGAAATGCATCCGGGGAAATCCATACATTTACAAACTTGAA
Source organism: Mantis religiosa (assembly GCA_030765055.1). NCBI lineage: Eukaryota > Metazoa > Arthropoda > Insecta > Mantodea > Mantidae > Mantis > Mantis religiosa. Next base: position 130,188,113 of record CM060953.1, on the reverse strand, counting down.
TTGTATATTTTTCTCCTACTTGACAATGAACTTATCTTTGGATGCCAATCCAACTTGCTAATGCCTTATAAACTTTCGATAGGTATATAATAAAATTTGCAACTTTAAGCTGTACTGACTACCTTCTAACGTGGGAGCAGCAATAGTAGGCTTTAGGTGAAATTTCTGTTGTTGATATGTATACTTGGACGCACAAGAAAATTAACAATAAGATAAAGTTTATCTGGAGTAGCATTAATTAGAGAGAGGAATAAGCACATGCAACACATGAGTTTTTCAAAGACTTGACCATCGTGTCAGCTTTCTCTATTATTTAAGTTAATTGACGGAAATTAATCATTTTTTACACTAGCCGTATAAAGGCTAAGGTTTCAGATAGATAGAGTCGACATGAAAAATTCAATGCCATGGCCGGGATTTGAACCACGGATCTCCTGGTTTCCGGCCAGTCGCTCTTACCCATTGAGCTACCATGGCCAACCTGCCGTACTAACATTAAATTTTCCAATTGACTCATATATTTCTCTGTTCTTCTTACCTAAGACGAAATATGTAATAAAACTATTTTAGGAAAATTACGGAATATCGATTCCCACCTAGCCTTTCCCACTTAGCTAATAAAAGTTAAAGTTAATTGTCTAAACTCTGTTCGCTGTAAGAATAAAGTAAATGTCAAAGACGCACGTGGCGGAAACGAACCACATTGGCTGGTGAATTTTAATACTACTGTGTTCTTCCACAACAGTCCGCGGTTTATTAAGCTTCTTGCTTTACCTACCTTCAATAAACAACTTGAGTTGTTTTAGTGAACTGATGCAAATTAATCATTTCTCCATACCAGCCACATATAGGTTAAGGTTTTTGATGGATAGAGTCAACATGAAAAATTCAATGTCATGGCCGGGATTTGAACCACGGATCTCCTGGTTTCCGTGCAGTCGCTCTAACCCATTGAGCTACCATGGCCAACCTGCCGTCCTGACATTAAATTCTCCCTTTGACTTGTATATTTCCCCGGTAAACCACTAGGGGCTCTCACATTCGAGATACACCGTTTGTAGTGACTTACTATCGTAAGTACTTGAGTCCCAGCTTCATCATTTAACTCTTATTGTTTTTTATTAATTGATGGAAATTAATCATTTCGCCACACTAGCCGTATATAGGCTAAGGTTTTTGATGGATAGAGTCAACATGAAAAATTCAATGCCACGGCCCTCGTACATCAAATTCTTATAGAGGTGGCATTTTCTCTTAACGATAGTCATCAGTGAAAAAGGTCAAAAACGTCAAAGCACTTACATAAAAACAGCTTTTAATGTTGTTAGACATTGTAAACATTCTGCTTTAGTTTTAGTAGCTGCACGACCTTACAAAATGCCATAGGATTGGAACATCTGCATGAAAGCGTAAATCCGTGCATAACTTTAGTGAAAAGCGGTGACTTTTGTCATAGTTAAACTGAACAAGCCATTCAAGAGAGAAATTAAATTTAAATTCACAAAATTTAAAGTATCAAGTTTTTAGGGCGGATAAAGGTGAATTCTTCTTAAACAGCACAAAGTTACATATATTTTCTTCTTAGTATTGTAATTTTTTAATTATTTCCTCGGATGTTATTTTTGGCAAACTTTTAACAGCTCCACAATGTATACTTTTCAATGTAAATCAGTTAAATTTTGTATACCTTCCTATAAATTCTTCTTCTTCTTCTTCTTCTTCTTCTTCTTCTTCTTCTTCTTCTTCTTCTTCTTCTTCTTCTTCTTCTTCTTCTTCTACCTCACGGCTTTGGATTGTTTGACCCATTGCGGCTCCAAATTGGTCTGCCAATATTTTCTTCGGTATTCCCTGTTTGCTTCTTCCTATAGGTTTATAGTTTAAGCCTATTTTTGGTATTATGTTATTATTTATCCTCTGAACATGTTCTTTCCATTGATTTCTATTTCTTTCAATGGTATGGTTTATTTCTTCTACTTTTAATTCTGTCCTAATGTCCTGACTACGTTTTAATCAATTTTGGTATATCCAGCTATTGCTCTTATGAATTTCATTTCTGATGACTGTATTCTCGTACTATTTCTTTTTGTTAGTGTCCATGTTTCTGATCCATAGATCAGAGTTGGTATTGCCATTGTTTTGTATAATTTTATTATAGAGTCCTTTCTTGTTTTATTTTTAATGTTCTTTTTATTGTGCCTGTTATATAGTTAAATTTATTTATTTTCTCTATTATATCAGCTTCCCCTTGGTACGAGACTTTACATCCTAAATACTTAAAGTGTGATTTCTGCTCAGTCATTATGTTATCTAACACTATTTTTTATCTTACTGGATTAATTCCTTTAAATGCCATGGTTTTGGATTTATTTGTTATATTTTCATTCCATATTCTGTAGCAATCTTATCTAGACTATACAGCATTTTCTGCAGGTCATCTTCATTTGTGGCCATTATTATATTTTAATCTGCATACAACATAGTTTTCAATTTAGCTCCTGATACATTAATGCCTCCATTGACTTGATTCGACCAAATCCTTACTATTTCGTCAACATACAAATTAAAAAGTCTTATAAATTAAAGGATAAAAATTAATTATATGGTATTGTTAAACATTAATCATATTGTGTAAAATTTTAATCAAAAATTGTAATCTGATATTTAAAATTTACTTTCTTCCAAATGAGCAGGATAATTAAAAATTCATCATCATATTTTTTGTTGTTATAGCATTTATTAAATGGTTTAATTATTAATTAGTTTCTTAATACCGTAAAAGCACCGTAAGAAATAAATGTCCTACAGGACTAATTTTAAGTCTACCTGCTACATATTAAACCATGGTTGGTGTATTCATATTTCAAACCAATCTAACTGAAATTGTGGATTTTTTTAAGCTTCACAGATGGTACCCACAAGATATATTTTTGCTCTGTTCCAGTAAGTTTTATATAACATCTTGCTCTTTGTGTCACGGCAGTGGAGGACACGTTGTAACAATCTAGCAACTTACGACAAAAGTGCGTAAGGTAGTCGTTTAATAATGAGTTAGCTGATTACAGGAAATATGTTGAAGGAGTATAGTGAGCAATTCAAACGCTTCCGTGTAGAAACGCCCTCATAGATACATCCATTCCTCATTCTCTGCCTCGCGACAACGTCCTTAAGCCCGCTCTGAAGTGGTGACAACCCACATGATAAATAAGATCTCTAGCATCCCACTTCACCTGGTAATGGTTGGATCCATCACTCTGATGGGACTTCCTCGCCGTGATGAACGAGGAGACCATAGTCCACGATGTTCTTATCATTAAGTTTAGAGTAGGGTATGTGTCACACAAAGTGAAAACTTAATCGCAAAATCGCCATATTGAAAGTAATATGTAAAAAGGGGTGGCAATCTTAGGGAAATCCCAGTAAAGAAGAACAGCGTTTAGAAGTATTGATACTGAACCTATTTTATGCAATAAACAAATAAGTGAGCGGAGAGTAGTAATGTTAAACTAGTATTGTTGGGAATAAACAAGTGGCAACGACAAAGCTGCTCAGCATTGTTGGAGTCGCCGTATGACAATGCTAAAGTTAACCAACACGTAACGATAGTGGAGTAGGGATAGCGCAGGAATGACGGGAGGAGGACAGCAAAGGCCAAGCGAGTGGAAAATTGAATGACCCGGCCTTCGCCGCTGCAGAAGAGAAGAAAAGAGAATAGAGCACTCAAACAAATTCTCGGGGGCTGGCCCTGTAGCTCAGTCGGTAGAGCACCTGACTGCAGTGCTAGGGGTCTCGGGTTCCATTCCCGGCGGTGGGGGTGGGAAGTTGTCTACAACAAGATAATTCCTCATCTTCCCCAGAGTCTGGAAGTAAGAATGAGAGTGCGCATGAGTTCTTAATCTAATGAATATGTTGCTAAGGAGAACGGCCGCCGATATGACCACTGGAGTTAAAGGAACAGAAAAAGTCTTTAGATACTAAAATCCAATAAAGAAGAAGAAAAAAATCAAATACCGAGAAAACTATTAAAATACTGTTGAACAACTAAAAGTATCACTGCAAAGTGGGCGTAAAGATGAGTTATATTTTGAGTTAAGAAGCAGGATGATACTTGTATGTATTTTTCATAATTTAAGGCAAGCTTAACCTATTGTTTTTGCTATCATTATTTTCAGAAAGTAAAACCGACTCAAATATTTATTCAATATTTGTTGTGCAACCAGAATTTTAGGTAATGTAGCTTAATTGGCTCTTGTGCATGCTAAGGCTTTCACGGCCGGCGTTAATCCAATGAAAGGTATTTCCCGGGCTTGTAGGCCGAGGTCCAAAGAATGAAAATTCTCATTCCTGCAAGTACCTAGCTAGAATCATTCTCTGAAGATGCTTGTCGGAGATATGAGCGAAATGTCAGAATTTTCATCCTTTGGACCACAGCCCACGAGCCAAGGAGATATATTTTATTGGATTAATTGATCCTTACTGCGCAGAATACGATGGATAGATAATTCTGCATTATTCCCTATATAAACGGGATGACAGGATACTGTGTTAGGTCAAAACACTATGCAAGGGCTGTTCAATAAAGAATGATCATAATTTTTATGGCCTTAATTTTTCGCACTAAAATTCTATCTTATTATATTCCGTTAGCGTAATGTGAATCAAACACTCCGTAGTAGTTTCATTGTTGGTACTTCTGGTTTCCGCCTGTGAGAACCAGTCAAGTTCAGACATGTTCAGTATCGCCTACCACTGCAATGATTGTAACACGTGAGGAACAATATGCGGCTTTGAAATTCTGCTTTCGTCTCAACAAATCTTCAGTTGAGGCCTATACAATGTTACAGGAGGCCTATGAACAGTCTGTTCTTCCCTACAGCACAGCTCGAAGGTGGTTTAAAATGTTTAAAGAGGGGAGACAGTCAATTTCAAAGGAAGGTAGACCCGGTGCTCCAGTTACTGCTCTTCGGAAGAAAACATCGATACTGCTGCTGCATTTTGAGAGAGGATCGATGAATTACCTTAAGATCACTTTCTGAAATACTGAACATTTCACTGGGTGCCAACCACACGTTAGTGACAGAAACATTACACATGAGACGTGTTTGTGCGTGTTGGGTTCCATGACTTGGATCCCGAACAAAGGAACATTCACATACAGGTCTGCATGCAGTTAAATTTGATATTAGAGGAAGATCCGGAGTTTCTTTCAAACGTAATCACTGATGATGAAACTTGGCTACGTCATTTTGATCCTGAGAGCAAACAGCAAAGCTCAGTGTGGAAATTTCCCTAATCACCAACCCCCAAAAAAGAAAAATGGTTGCTTCTACTGGGAAAGTTATGGTCATCTCATTCTCTGATATTCATGGAATGGTTTATCAGCATGTTGTACCTGCACACACATCAGTAAATGGACAATACTACAGGGATGTCCTCGAGAGATTAGATCCTATCCATTCGCGCATGCATCCATGCGTGCATACGTCCATCCTTCTCCCTATTCATTCATCCATTTTCTTTCTTCTCCTCTCAAATCTATCTCTTTCCATACCTCTATTTCTACCACTCAATATCACCTTGTAGAAAATCCATATACAGAATGTTCATAAAGTTTTCGGGCTCAAGAGTTTTCCAATTTGTTTTTCTCAAATGTTACTAAACGCACTATTGTAACTATTATGCATATCAGTTGTACATACTTTAATTTACATGAAATTAATTTTGAAACTCATTTTTAAGAATGTTTCAATCTATGGGGATAGTAAGTACATTTACATGACGGTAAACCATTTTATGCGCATAACCTTTACGAACTTCCGAAAAAACTGCGCGTGTTCTGCAGCACCTTTTATTAATGTTGCTGTGTTATTTCGCTGATATAATTAGACATTCCTTCTTTGTTCGTGCTGAACAAAGTAACTAAAGTAACTCAAAAATGACAAGGAGATCTGCAGAAGTGTCAAATCGGAAGAAAATAGAGGTCTTAAATTTTTGGAGATGATATAAATACCGAAATAGCTGTAAGCTCTCGTTTGCTCATGACAAGTGGCACTATCTTGTTGAAATTGTCAATTTTTTCTATTCCAACTGTTGCACAATTTTCCTCTGTCGAGCCATTGACTGCTTTCTCAAAGAAAAAGGGATCAATTGTCCTTGCGATTTTTTTAAATAAACGACACTTCACTAAGATTTGAATAAAAAAATGTCGACAGACTTTTTTTTATTTTTTTAATTTGTTTTTTATTTTTTTTAATTTCACAAATCTTTTTGGTTATACTGTTCTTATCTTAAGGTATTTTTTTTATTTATTTTCTAATTTTTTTTTATTTTTTTTTTATTTTTTATTTTTTTATCAATTTTTTTTCTAATTAAAAAAAACATCTCTTTTTGTTTTTAAAGGAAAAGGGAAAAGGAAAAAAGTCTATTTATGTACTAAGTGTGATTGGGAAGAAGGATGGTCTCTGATTTTTTTTTTTTTTTTTTTTTTTTTTTTTTTTGGTAAGTCTCATAAATTAAAGTCCAGGTGCTTATTCAGGAGATTCCATATGTTAGGGTATCGTCTCATCCTATATCTTTCCGCCTTTAGCCATGATTTAAACTCTATTAAAGTTGGTTGCTTGGAACTCAGGCAGTAGTGGTAGAAACCAAAAGTCAACCATATCTGTGGGTGCTCTGTTGCTCCCTTCTGGAAGTTCCACGCTAACAAAACTGAAGTTACAGAATTTTCCGACGTTATCCCAATCATGTGTCCCGTCTGCTTCTTGGTCCATTTCCAAATGTCGCGTACCATTACGCAGCTGGTTATTCTATGAAGTTGTGTATCTACATCTCCACAATGTTTACACCACGGCGCCGGCACTATATTGTGTTTATGTTTCTTAGCTTCCGTGGGAATGATTTCATTTACAAACTGATACAAGGTTACTTTCCAGTCCAATGGTACAAAACGATAGCCGAAGAGTTTCCATATATTTTTCCAGGGAGTATTTGGATATTTGAGAACAATCGCCGGTACTGCCAAGAAATCCTTTAATAACTCCTTATATATAATTTTGGATGTCAACGTCTTTGTTTTCCTTGCAATTAAAGGCAAAACTCTCTCATAATCCCTTCGCACCTGTCGAAAGGCTGCAGGATATGTGCGCCGATCACTTGTTTGCTGAACTGTATATCCTGTTGGCTACTTTGGCCATTGATGGCTGTCAGGATAGAACGCAATAACAGGGCACGACACTTCACTTGCACATCCACCAAATTCCATCCGCCACTATTTATGTCCCTCCGCAACTGTGGTCGGGCAACTTTGTAGTACTGATTCTTCCAAATGTAATAGCCTATTGCCCGTTCTAACCGTTGTGAGAACTGATGGGGCATCGGAAGCACCTGTGCCACGTACCACAGCTTCGCAAGCACAAAGGTATTCACGTGCCAAATTTTCTGGACAAAATTTAAATTCCTCGTCAACTGTGAGGTCAATTTATGTATGCAGTGGTTAACAATTCTTCTCCAGTTTACTGCGATCAGGTCCTCCAGGCGGGGTGTTAGCAACAGACCTAGGACCTTAATTTCGGATTGATGTGTAAACCGAGCGTCCTCCATTGTCCAGTTATTCAAGGCCAGGAGATGTGATTTACTGTAATTGATCAAAGCCCCTGACGCACTCTGATATTGTAGTAACGTTGGTTCAATTGCTGTGAGGTCACCAGAATCCGTGAGCACCAGTGTAATGTCATCCGCATACGCAAATACTCTCTCAAGATTCAAGAGGTTTTTTCTCCTATAGAGTACGGAGACTATGCCTCTTATTAAGGGTTCTACACACATCGTATATAGGATCATCGACAGTGGACATCCCTGACGGATGGACTGTTCTATAAGCACTGGCTGCGTAAAAAATCCATTTACTTGGATTCTGGAATATGCCGTTGCATAGAGCCGTTGTATGACATTCAAAAATGAGGGAGAGAATCCAAAGCGTCGTAGCACACCTTATAGATATCCGTGATGAATTCTGTCAAATGCTGTAGTAAAATCCAACGCCAAGATTGCTACCGGTTCATCAGGTGTGCGCTCACATTCAATAATGGTATCTCGCAACGTTCTTAGAATATGCGTAATCGTCCTATCTGGGATTCCACAGGTCTGTCCGTTCCCAATAATGTCCGGCAGGTATCTCTTCATCCTGTTGGCGATAATCTTGGTATATAATTTGTAATCTGAATTTAAAAGCGTGATTGGGCGATAATCCTTCACATCTAGTGCTGCCGCATGTTTGGCAATGAGCACAATGACGCCTTCATTAAATCCAGACATGATTTCCGGACCTCGCTGTAACTCCAACATTACACCAAGCAAAGTATCTTTTATTATACTCCAATTGTCACGGTAGAACTGATACCCAATACCGTCGGGTCCTGGTGCAGAAGTCATACTGGCCGACGCTAATGCCGTGCGCAATTCTTCTTCCTTTATGTCCTCAGTCAAGGCCACGTTCATCTCCGGCGTTACAAGTGGTTCAATTAGCGTATAGACATATTCCTGTGCTGCTCTGTTGACATCCACTGCAGCAAATCTGTGGGTAAATGTATCCTGAACCTCCGTTAAGATTTCTTGTGAGGTCGTCAGTAAGTTTCCTCCCGACGAACGTAACTTGGAAACATGTTTTCGTGTCCCTGAGTGCTTTTCGGACGCTAAATGATACAGGGAAGTTCTCTCCTCGTCCTGCACCGAGCGGTCGCCCGCTCGGATCTGTGCTTCCCGGCAAAGTTCCTCATGTAAACAACAAAGCCTTTTTCGGACGGCAGCAATATGTTGCGTCACGTTTCGGCCATCACACTGTTGCTGATACAAGTCATTTAGCAGGTCATAGTAATAATTCAACCGTTGACGTCGCACCTTTACCCTCTCAATACCTTCACCTTTATAAAAATTATGGATGGCTGGTTTGAACGTATATAACCATTGTTTCAGCAAACTGGGAGTCCTGTTTTTAGCAGTACGCTGCCACCTCGTCCACAACAGTCGACACTTTTCTCGGATTGACTCATCCTGGAGGAGCTCACTGTTTAGTTTCCAAAAACTTCTGCCCATTGTCGGTGTCCGGGTGGTATGCACCAGCGTCATCATCAGCGAATGGTGGTCACTAAAAGGTACAGGTCGCACTCTCACGCTGCGGATCTGCTGCTTCGTGGTTGTACTAACATAAATTCTGTCGATTCTGGAAGCCGTAGTGTTTCGGTGAAAGGTATATTCAACATAAGTGTCATAGAGATATTCCCAGGCGTCCTGCAGCTCCAAGGATTTACAAATACGGTCTAACATAGGGGACGGTTGGTAATGTCCAGTTTGGTCTTTTGCACTAAGCACACAGTTAAAATCCCCTCCGAAAACCAATTTGTCGTACCGATGGCGCAAAAAGAAAGGCAACTCTTTGGCAAGAAAGTCTTCCCTTTCCTTACGTCTGTTGGAACCTGAAGGTAAATATACGTTAACCAGTAAAAGATTATTTTCCGTTAATAAGGAAGTAATTCGGCCACTCGCATGTTTTTCCGTCAACTGCACCCCCAGAGACGAGCGATAAACTATGGCGGTGCCCCGTTGCTCCTCACCCACATTGGAAACAAAATTATACCTCGGGCCAAAAAAGTTTAAGTGGGGTTCATTGTTCTCTTGCAAAAACAAAAAATCAAGGTCGTGCTCAAATGTAAAATCCCGTACCAGCGCTTGTTTAGTTCTACTACGTAAACAATTTACATTCACCGTCGCAAATGTCCGAAGAATCACTACCATAAGGAGGAACACTGAAGGAAGCAGTGTTTCACCACGTACTCAACCATCCAATCACTGTTCCACAGATGTATGAGTCTTTTTAGCCTTACGCTCTGTCGCAGTCTTTTTTCGTTTTTCCAATCGCGGGTCACGTCTACTCACTCCGCCACTACGTAACGTACCCCTGGACTCCAATCCACGTTCACACACTAAATCCTCAGAGTCCATTTCCTCTTCCGAAATCGTCGGAGACGGTGGTATGTCAGTTGTTCGTGAAGCAGGATCTATGGTTTGCATTTGGACCTCCACAGTTTCTTCGTTCTCCAACTCGGGCACTGAACATTCCTCCCCTATCCCCTTGGTAATCAGGGGTGACTTCACACTGGTTGGAGAGACTAGAGTAGACACTGGCTCAGAGTGTTCCAAGGTTACAGCAGACACTTCCGGACTACACTTCTCTTCTTCGGACTGTCTGAGGGGTGGAAAGTCTTTTGCCACAATTGTCTGTTCTCCTTCCTCCTGCTCTGTGCTTTGGGTCGGTAATTGGCGGTCATTATTAATTGTCTGTTTCCCTGAGGTCATCGGTATTCGTGGTGTTGGCAAATTCCCCGTTACCAGCTTGGCCCATGTAGTCGGCTCCGAAGCAGTAGTCGGTGTTCTAGGAACGAATCTGCGGGGACACTGATTACGTAAATGACCAGCGGCATGACAAATGGCACAAGTGATGGGTTGGTCAGGGTAACTCACTAATGCGGAGTAAACATCAATATTCAAAAACGAAGGAATATGCTTTTTTAGGAGCATAGTAACGGAACGAACGCCATTAGAAACCTTATAGCGAAATGTTTCATTCCAAACATCTTCCTTCACCTGTAACACAGCACCGTATAGCTCCAAAGCTCCCATCAACTTCCTATTGTCGAAATTCAAGGGTAAATTGTACACTTTCACCAGCCGTCGTTCAAATCCAGCTACATCAATAATCACCTTAGTGCGCTGCCCGTTTGACAGTACAAAACTAGCTTCCCCATTTGACTGTGTCAGTACTCTTGTGACGAGCTCTGGCGTTGTGCATTTAATAAAAATTTGTCTAGAAATTCCATTTACCTGCAAACCTGTGACGTCAGTTTCATCCAATTTTAGTGTGTCAAAAATCCACTCATGAATTTCATATGCAGTCGGTCGAATTATGTCACGTTCCACAAAGCTAACAACTAAAGTCGTTGGTCGGTTTTCCATTATTATTTCTGTCGTATGTAGTAGTAAATGTCAATATACAACGAGACTACTATTACTAGCAGTATTCGACGAACACAAACAATACGTATCACTATTCACTAGGCAACACGTATGCTGACGTAAACACGCATCTTCGTACGTATTCTGGCTGAGATTTACGGTTTGAGTCCGAGTAAAAGAAGAACTGCATTGACCTAAAAATTGAATGCAGATACAAGGCTTTTTTGTGTAATTTACGTCCTCCAACCTTAAGTAATATCGGACGATGAATGAAATGGGTGAAATGATGCTCAAATGAGTCCGGGGTCCATGGAGCTTAAAGTTACCTGACATTCGTCTTTCAGAATAAGGGATACCTCCGGAAAAACCTTATCCAGGTAACTCACCCTGACCGAGATTCGAACTCGGGACCTCTTGAACGTGAGGCAGACACGCTACCAGCACGCTACCGAGGCGGGCATGCAAGGCTTGGTAAAAGCTAGATCATTGCCCCTTTTGAAACACTTGTGTGATTTGCCATTAATCGCATAGTCCCTTTGTTATGGCATATATTGCATTTCTCCCTTTCGCGTATTTTTTGATCAAATATGGGTTTCTTTGCTAATCTCTAAGTGTGCATATATATTTATCCAGCAATTGAAGGAAACCATAGTAAAATTACAATTTATTGTTGATTGGGACATGAAATTAGAGCTTCCCTATAACAATTACTAAGACCTGATTTGTGAAGTATCGTGTTAATTTCATAAAATTGTACGGAAAGAAGCAATTGAAATATACACTGTGCTTCTCACAATAATAGAAATACTACGGTTATTCTAGTAACTTTGCTGTCCAGCTATATATTTTCAGTATTCCACACCCTTCGCTCAGCAGTCTTACTAACTCGCTTCTGAACAAGCTAAATTACGTTTCCTAACGTTGTTTCCCAGCGACTTGACGGACTGTACGTCCTTCCCAGCTTAAGACAAATCCTTTTGGCCAACAGGTTAAGCCTCGTAACACACTCGAGCTCGCTGTTCCATTCGTCACTCAGTGGAAACGGAAAGGACAGCTTACGCAGCGTGTTGCTGAAAACATTTTAGCAAAATAATTCGATATTGTTTCAATTCTAAGCCATTCAATTAATCGGATAAAACATTTTACAGACTACCAAATATTGGTTTTATATGGAACACAAATTAATTCTAAACAATAATTTGAAGACATGTAAACGTATGTTAACTTTAGATAGCATGATAGTACTCCACCCAAAAGCACTGGAAGTATAAGTTTTGAAGTTACCTGAATTCGGAAAAAGAGCACTTCTAGAAAAACATTTACATGGTATACACGCATGTGTGTATGTTTATGAGTTAATGTTAATGTTAAGTAACGTTAAATAATGTTGAATGTTAAAGATAGTATAAACAAGAACATTTGCAACAAAATCCTTGCACAACAAACTGTCCTTTAAATGACAAAAGGTGGAAAGATTTGATGCCTCTCAAAGATGTTTATTAAAACATGTTCTATATATTTAGCAACGTTAATGAAGAATCAAATATATATTTTGGACTTTTTGAGAATAACCTCTGAAGTTCTCTTCACTCTGGATGACTTTTGCATAACCAATAAACCGCAAGAGATCGACAAAATCTTACTAGATACGCAAACAATGTGGATCTCATTAAAGCGCAAAATGTGTTGGAATAAAATTTTTGTGCAAAAAAACTTTCCCAGATATTCCTTGTTATTGATTTTTATTTTAGAATATGTATACTTTTCTCTTAATTTTATGTGCTGGTCAAGCAAAAAGAATGGAATTTTAAAGCCATCACATAGAGAAGATTTGATTATCACTTAAGCTAACGTATTCCATTTCTATTCTAACTATAAGAAAATATGAATAAAAAAATCCCACAAACTTTAATTTCAATGAACATGTATATAAAAGAACTGGCTTTTGTGAGCATATTTTTCAAACAATAAGTGCAGAAAATCATGTGAGTGCACCCTCAGATTTTTTCTACTTATGAAGTATTTAAGACGAAATAATAATTTCATTTTATCCAAAATTCTGTATCGAAATATTATAAACGGCGTTCTCATGCACCCAATCTTTAATTCACAAAAAGGACTTTCAGAAGTTGTTGCGCACGCCAATGTACTTGAATAAAAAGAGACTATTAAAGGATACAAGGCAATGATTTGAAAACAAGTCACCCCCAAAGCAGCATTTACATAATTTTTTTTCTTTATATCATCTAAACATGTTTCTGATCAAGTACGCGAGATTGAGTTTGACGTGAACAAAATATGTACTTTGCTCTTTTTACCTGGAGAGTTGGCACCTTTTAATTTTCAATGAACTTTTTAGGAAGTCATAAGAGATAAAGAAGAGAATTCCAGAGGAGGAATACAGATATTATTAACATAATTTATATCATAACTCATTCGTTGCATAATTATTTTCAAAATAAACGCTGTTGTATGTTTAAGAACTTTCAGCTGAAATTCATTATAAGCATGTTTGTGAACAAATCTAAATAATAATAATTGAGCCCTGCTCCAGTGCCAATACATAATTAAGTCCTTACTGGCTGGTTTTAACCCAGTTTCAAGCCGAAGCTTATAACTAATATAAAATAGAAAGGGTTATCTCTCTTATATCAATGGTTTCCCTGCAGATGTCGCTTGCTCCCTCTAGTTCATGCGTTTCGCAACTGAAGAATTCTCAGATTAAAAAAAACACCACCATACTTACGGGAGGTACCACTGATTTGGAACAAGTCTAGGAATTTAGGGTCCTAAGCCGGAAGAGTAGCCTAAGGATATATTCTATAAAAAGAGGAATGAAGCGTCCCACAACTGTGATAGGCGTGCCCGTAGAATCTATGAACCTAAGCAGTAATCCGAGATCGCAGGGAAAGCCTCACCAATACAACGTATTTTGCTCCTCAATTAGATTACATCTTCATCACGCATGTTACAGTGGAAAGCCGGTATGGTTTCGGCAGTTCACCATTGTTTCTTTTTACAATTATTAGTTCCTCCAAAACGTAATTTCTTTTTTTTTTTTTCTTTTACTTTTCCTACACTTTTATTTCTGACCCTACTACTCGTGAAATACCCAGATACATTTCGGAAATCCATAATTGCGAAATGTTTAAAACATAAGATATACGAGGGGGGACCCAAAAGAAACCGGATTGTTGTCATAAAAACTTTATTGGTGAACCTTTTTACAAATTTACTTCAGTCACCTCCAAAATACTCTCCATTACATGCGATGCACTTGTCAAGACTTTTCCCACTGTTGGAAGCATGTTTGGAACTCTTCAAGTTTGATATTGTCCAGTGCCCATTGCGAAGCTGTTTTTACCGCCTCCACATCGTCATAACGCTCCCCTTTTAGCATTTTTTTTTTTTTCATTCAAGGAAATAGGAAAAAGCCGCACGGGGCTAGGTGCGGCGAATACGGAGCGTGGGGAACGACAGACAATCTCTGAGATGCCAAATAGTGGGTCACTCGTAAGGCCGTGTGTGCTGGAGCGTTGTCGTCATGCAGAAACCAGTCACCTGATCGCCAAAGTTCCGGGCGTTTCCTACTCACGTCCTCTCGCAGACGCCCTAAAACATTCAAGTAAAAGTGCTGGTTAACAGTCTGGCCAGGGGGTACGAATTCCCAATGCACAATTCCACGAACATAAAAAAAAGATGATTATCTTCGTCTTCACATTTGACCTCACTTGCCTTGCTTTTTTTTTTTTTTTTTTTTTTTTTGGTCCTTTGGTCTAGGAGAGTTGGGAGTCCTCCAGTGGCTTGACGCTTGCTTGGTTTCTGGGTCATACCCGTAACACCAACTCTCATCCCCTGTAATGACTTTGTTCAAGAAGTTTGGATCACGTGCAATCTCGGTTTTCAAGTCCTGACACACATTCATGCGGATGGTTTTGTGCTCCGCAAAACTATGGAATTTTCGAAGTCAAATTTTTAAAATGGTAAGTATTCCAAAATTTAATTTTGAATGTCATTTAGAACATTTTAGAAAATAAATACTGAACGGAGTGGTGGAACTGTTGTTTCTCACAGAGATCTTCTAAACATACTGAAAAACTTTGATTTTAATTTTTTCTCACGATTTCTGTCATAGTTGCTCGCTCGGATATATTTATTTAATGTATTATAGCAAATTTCAAACATCGCTTTTTGTAATAAGAAAATTCACTCATTTGAGAAATAAATTAATATTTCATAAACAATTTTGTTAATTCCTGGAATGAGTATAAGTTTGTTGCAGAATGTCTGCCATATATCGAGCGGGATGGCTCAGGCGGTTTCGTCTGTGGCCCGATTCGGGAGACCCGAGATCGATTCCCGTGGCCAACCTACCTGATCCAGAGCTTTTTTCGGAAGTTTTCCAGTCGCCAGGCTAATTACATCGTCCATATTTCCTGTCCTTCCATTTCATTTCCATATCATTTCACATCATCTCTCATCTGGTGGTCCTTTTCAGATTAGAAGAGTCGGTGAGTGTCTCGGCGCAGTCGTGACTCCTTGGTACAGCAGCCCTCTGTCTCGTCTCGCCTCATCCTTCCTCCCGGAACTAAATACTATAGGTATTAAACCATATTTTATATATTAAACCTTAGGTTTCGGTACAAATCCCCTCCGTAGTAATTCTAATCCTGTCCTTAATGGAAAAGCCACTGAATTGTCTCGGGAGAAGACATATAGACATATTTGTAATGAAATTTAGATGTTATGAAGTTAAATACAGGTCAGATATTTTATCCAAATTCAAGTTTATGAGCTTGCTAGATTGTTCTCACTTTTCCACTTTATCAAATTAATTCCCAAAAAGAATGTTCAACTCACCCCAGAAAATTATGGAAAATAATTTAACCTTTTGCATTTTAAAAGTTCGATATCTGTGTATACAAAGGCAAATACCTATTAAATAAACACTCTGGTGGAATATTGGTATCAGTGAAGCTCTGTTCAATTTTCTCAGAACCAGCTGAATCACATCAATTAGTTACATTGCTCCTGTCATACGTGCCACTGCAGAAAGGTCATTTTCATGCCTGAAGTGAACTAAAGAAGGGCTTTCTGCTTCAGCCTTAACGAATGGTCATTCAACTTACCGGATTAATGATATACTGCTCAAATGAGTCCAAGGTCCATCGAGCTTAGAGTTGTCCCACACTTATCTTTCAGAATAAGGGAAAACCTCGAAAAATAGCATTATCAAGATTCGAAGTCGGGACCTCTTGAACGTAAGTCATACATGCTACCGCCTACCCTACAGGGACGATAAATGAAAAAGCGATGAACTCTGCAATTTACAGAGAAATGACCAAGTGATAGTAAAACTCGGGAAGTTGTTCTGCAATTCAGAAAATGAGGCGTCACAATTAAAAGTATAACGTTATATAAATATACATAAATATACGAGGGCTGTTCAGTAAAGAATGATCACTTTTTGTTTTGTTTTGTTTTGAGAACGTACCTATACTCATCATAATTTTGATGGTCCTTCTCAAAATAGTCTCCCCTGAATTCAATGTACTTGTCCCAGCGTTTCTGCCAGTCAGACATGCTGGAAGCCATTTTTGAGAGATCTTTATAAATCGCCTCCGCAGCCTTCACCACTGCTTCTGAGGATGGATAACACCTCCCACGAAGGCGTATCTTCACGTTAGGGAATAGAAGAAAGTTACAAGGGGCTAAACCCGGATCATAGGGAGGGTGAGGGATGCATTTCACGTTGATTTTTGCAATATAGTCAGCAACAACATTGGCAATGTGCAGCCGCGCATTATCGTGGTGCAGCATCCAGCCTGATTCACGGAAATGGGGTATTTTGCGCCTGATATGGACTTGCAATATTTTCAGGACATCCCTGTAGTATTGTCCAGTTACTGATGTGTGTGCAGGTACAACATGCTGATAAACCATTCCATGAATATCAAAGAATGAGATGACCATAACTTTCCCAGCAGAAGCAACCACTTTTGCTTTTTTGGGAGGTTGGTGATGAAGGAGATTTCCACACTGAGCTTTGCTGTTTGCTCTCAGGATCAAAATGATGTAGCCAAGTTTCATCAGCAGTGATTACGTTTGAAAGAAACTTCGGATCTTCCTCTAACATCAACTTTAACTGCATGTTACCTCCATTGTAGCTGTAGGCGATACTGAACATGTCTGAATTTGCCTGGTTCTCACAGGCGGGAACCAGGAGAACCAACAATGAAACCACTACATTGTGTTTGTTTCACATTAAGCTAATAGAATATAATAAGATTGAATGTTAGTGCGAAAAGTTATGTCCGTAAAAAAGTTATGGTCATTCTTTATTGAACAGCCCTCGTATAAACGTTTTATTTATTAAGAGTATCTTTTTAATTTGGTATAAATCAGTTTTGGTGATAATCGGCCAGTCTGCATTGAGAACTTTTCATTCATTTGTTTAATTCGGTGCTCAGAATATTTATCAGTTTTAAGCTTCAATTTTCACAAACGCTTCAACACCATGATATATTTGTTAAACTAACAGTAAGGATATCTGTAGGTAAATACATGTCTATACATCATCCAGCCTAAGAAAGGGTCCTGTTGTAAACTAAAGCACATGCCACCACCGTGGGACAAAATTTAAACGAGTGAAAAGCATTCATTACAGCAACACATGTATTGGTACTCATTTTGCATTTCAAATAGTAAACGATACTAAGCAATAATAATATTTTTTAATAATCGTATGTTTTTCTTATAATAGCCATGCAATAACCGATATTCCAAGTGTGGAAAAAGATGGAAGTTTTGAATGTTTTAATTTGTTTTTTTTTTTTTTTTTTTTTGGGCAGTATGAACCTCTGCAGTTAAGTATCCTTCCGTTGTGATGGGGTTACAAATGAGAAGAAGATGCGATGCTCTCCGTGTGAATTATCTCGAAGCCCCAGGTTGGGAAGCCGTTTACGATGGAATGATGAAATACTTGACCGCACTATAGAAAAAGACACTGAATATCTAATAGCCGGGTTTCTGGAATTATACCAGGCCTTATTATGCAAACTTCATTTTTAACTTTATTAACTTCTGTGTCAGATTACACAAAACAATTTACAAATTTTGCAGATATAATCTACTTTCTACCTTAACGAACTAACTAAACCTAAAGATTACTGGATTCCAGTAACCTTACAAATCTAATCTATCTAACTCAGTCTTTTTTCTACTTTACTTCTACTTCAACAATGTAAATCAAATCTACATTTCTACTACAGCTTTAATTCTTATAACAACTACGAAAGACTGTTTCCTACAGTTTTAGAAATTCCTCTTCTGCAACTGGTATCCAAAGCTTCCTCCTACTGGTATCCATCTCCTAAAGGAACTGGCATCAGTAGATGGAGCCGGTTCGTCAGTTCCACACATCCGGGTAGTCATCTCTCCGCTTCTGCATATCTGTCCTCTCTGATACTCTCCATATATATCTTCTCTCTCCTGGTATTCTCTTTCTGTCTATGGTATTTCTATCTTTCTGTCTTCTTTCTGATATCCATAATTGGCGTCTTCTAGTTATTGGTTGTGCGTCTTAAATCAGGTCTTCAAGTCTGGTAATCTGTATCTTCAGTTTCTGTTGGTCCTATTTCCCTACAACGATCTCTTAAGTTATATTCTTTTCTCATAGATTGAAATGTTCTTACATTTCTTTTTTGAAATATTTTGTCGCGGGTCATATATTCCTCCAACGCTTTAACCTACATTATTTGAGACATATTTTCTAAATGTACATTATCTTCTGCATCTCTTAAGATTTTCCATAAATATTTTCCTTGAAGTTTGCTTCGACCGTCTTCTACTAATTCACTATATTTATCGCACTCAAAAATAACATGGACCGCACTGAATCGCTGCTCCTGGACCTCGGTGTTAGGATGCTACAACATCCTATCTTCGAGGCTGGTTATGATGCTCTGGGTCACAATGTCTGCTCATAGATACCTACGATAGCTGCAGTAGTCACATGAAAACCTCAATCCTCTGGTGTAGTATCGGATGGGAAGATATCAAAGTAATTTACTAAATAAATTGAAGAGTTATTTAACTTCTTTTTAGGTGTTACAATTTTAATACGTTCAAAAGTTAACATAAACATGTAACACAAAATTAATATATGATTTCACAAGCGCCGTAATTCCTTTTACATTTATAATGTTTTTTCTCCTTAACGATTCTACACGGTTTGTTTTGCTTCCATCCTCTATGGCGTCCATGTACAGAATGAAGTTATTTCTAACTTAACTGAAGTTATTGAATGGACTATTGCTAGGGCAATTAATTAATTTCTCATTGGTTCAGGTCATCTTTTAGTTGCACACTTTTCAGGACCATGTTTGGTAGTCTTCATAATCTTTTATTTAAAATTTAAACTAATATTATCATCGTTGAACACCTTAAGAATATTCATTTTCTTTGCTTTCACCTCTTCAATCACTGTTACCTTCAATTCTTCTTTTTAATCTCGTTCCCTTTATACTGCAATTTTTAATAATTTCCAATTAATAACTTTCTCAGTAAATTCAAAATAACAAAATTAAGATATTGACAATTTTATGAGATTTGATCTAAAATAACTTCTTAAATTGCACAGAAAATGAAGCTAGTTACAGTGAAGTAATAAATATTATACAAATATAAATATTTAGTAATTATCTTCCATTTAACTTAAGAAGTTGATGACAATACTTCTATTTTGAAATTAATCTCGCATCAGCTTCTTAAGTTAAGTGGGAGATAATTACTAAATATTTTTATTTGTGCAAATTCTTTAATGCTTAGTCATGTCATTAAACAAAATATATGTGCAAATATAAGATTGAATGAAGAAATGATTTTAAATATTTTTGTCATTAACCATGTACCGGAGTCGTAGAGTGGTACCGTAACATCCAGATCCGAATCAAAGTTGTTTGAGTTATTCAGGTTCATAATCAGCCTGTCTACATTATGGTTGCAAAGCATTCACGGAGCGATGTTAATTAAAAATGTAGTTAAATACTGGTTAGTAAAATATATAGATATAATATATAATATAAATATATAGCAATTTCTTGAGAATCCGAAGGTAAACAGCTGATCAGCTATTGATTGGTGCAAGAGAGGAAGCTCCGCCATAAGCTGACAAAATGTCAAAGCGTAAAGTGATACTGCGCCCCTTGTTTATGTTAGAACCCATTCTCGTGCTCGTTGGATTATAGGCCTTTATATATGTAGCCGACCAACAGTGATGCATAAGTTTTGATGCCGTTGATGTTATCTTGGCCAACAGTGTGTAGCTAAGAGACCTTTTGTCTAAGGATTAGCATGAGTGTAATGTGAGCAGACAACACCAGTTTAGTTAGATGATAAGAGTTTAATGTTGACTAAAAGAATTTCAATAGAGTTGCCGACCGTTGGTTTATAGAATTAAATCAATTATTCTATAATAACGATGCGAAGCGTCAGTTGAATTTTTCTCCTACAGAAAAGAGCTATCAGATACCTGGCAAAAATAACACGTACGAGTTCATGCAGACCATATTTAAAAAATTAAACATACTTACTCTTCCCTGCATATTTTATCTGCGAACTATACTTTTTATACATAACAGGAATATAAGCTCCACAAATTCCGATGTCCTCACATATGAAACAAGGGGAAAGAATAAGTATATAATTAGAGGTCACAGGCTAAAACTTTTTGAACATAAGCCCCAATACTTTGGCCCAAAACTACTTAATAAGCGTCCAGAAAGGCTAAAAAATACTGTGTCAGCTGCTAAGTTGAAATCTAAACTGACTAAATTTTTGTTAAGCAGAGCCTATTTCAGTATAGATGAATATTTTGGTGACAACTTCATATATATGCTGTGTGTGTGTGTGTGTGTGTGTGTGTGTGTGTGTGTGTGTGTGTGAGAGAGAGAGAGAGAGAGAGAGAGAGAGAGAGAGAGAGAGAGAGAGAGAGAGAGAGAGAGAGAGAGAGAGAAGATGAATGACAATATTTTCGACATTTCTAATCGTTTACTTTTAAGAGTATGTATCACAAATGACATGGCTTAATTGGTGTTCAAACACTGTATTAAGTTGCAATAAATATGAATATGAGGTTAGTTGCAGATATTTTCCTGCAATATTACCTCGGATTACCCGCTAATTCTTTCCAAATAAACCGCGTCATTGGGCGCTAATTCCATGAATCGCTCATACAAGATATTCTAAATACTCAAGAACTAGTTATTAATTTGATTTTAAATTCGTGGGTTTCTCAACTAAAGCGCTATCAGTCCGCCACCAAGCTCGCTCATGTAGCATATGGTGTGTGTACGCCTCACGTTCAAGAGGTCCCCAGTTCGAATTTGGTCAGAGTGAGTTATCTGGATAAGATTTTTTCGGAATTTTCTCTTACCCTAGAAGATGAATGTGGGATAACTCTAAACTCTATGGATCAGGGCTTATTTGATAATCAATTCAGCAATTTCATTTATCGTCCGATATAACCTAATAATGGAGGACGTAAAATTAAAAAGGAAATTCCCATTCCCCATCATTCATACAAGTATTAATTGCCCGCCTCTGTAGTGTGGTGGTAGCGTGTCTGCCTCACGTTCAAGAGGTCCCGAGTTCGAATCTCGGTCAGGGTGAGTTACCTGGATAAGGTTTTTTCGGGGTTTTCCCTTATCCTGAAAGACAAATGTTGGGTAACTCTAAGCTCTATGGACCCTGGACTCATTTGAGCATCATTTCACCTATTCCATTCATCGTCCGATATGACTTAAAAGTTGGAGGACCTAAATTACAAAAAAAAACTTATTAACTTATAAATTACCATGTGGTTTGATGTAAGTATCAGATATATGTTGCGTTAACGTATTCTACGAACTTTCAGTTCTTTTCTAAACCTGAGAATTTCGTTCTACGTGAGTTCCCAAGTGTATTGAAACACCACTACAACATACCCACAACCCTTTAAGCTAAAGTGCTCCTTAAAATTAATCACTTCGCTCAAATTACCAACGACCTATTTCTTACACAAATATTGTAGCTCATTGTTATTTCATTGTACACTGATTTAACTTACATAAATTTTATGGCATTATTTCTCTATTTACTTAATTATTTATTCACATCAATGATTATGGTACTATAGAAAATACCTCTCAGTACAACATGATTAGTCAAACTCCCAAATTCATCAAGCAGATCATGATAAGAAATCAGTAACATTTAAAGTGGCGCTCAAAACTAAAAGATGTAATAATAAGAGGATTGTGTTTATCTGCTAAAAGACAAGATGCACTTACTAATTTACAATTTACGTTTCACCCTAAACTCCCACTGACAGACTCCGAGTCTACTGGCACAAAGCATGGCTAATAGTTAATCTTAAGTTAATCTACAAACATATACTGGTATTGCACTCTTACCAGTACTTTCTTCCACTCTTATGTACATCTGGACGTATGGGGCTTCTAGTATTTTATCTCACACAAACCCACTTAGTTCCCATGTTAAACATATGTTTTCAAAGTGCTGCACTATGAAAATGGCTTCTTGTTTAATACAGAGTTGGGCATAAGTACAGTTGGATATGAGTTGCTTATTAGATGCCATTGTTTGAATTTGGGAGGTTTTCGATTGTCAACTGAATTTTGATAAAGCATTTCCATTAGCAACCATGTTTGGTTTTTAAAAAAAATCTTAATTTTACGTCCTCCAACTTTAAGTCATATCGGACGATGAATGGAATGGGTAAAATGAAGCTCAAATGAGCCCAGGGTCCATAGAGCTTAGAGTTACCTGACATTCGTCTTTCAGGATAAGGGAAAACCCCGGAAAACCTTATCCAGGTAACTCACCCTGACCGAGATTCGAACTCGGGACCTCTTGAACATGAGGGAGATACTCTACCACCACGCTACCGAGGCGGGCAATCATGTTGTTGTAGACTAATAATCATATTGCATCTGTCATAGAAGGTTATTTTAAGAATAATGTGCCACCTATTACCGTTCAAAGGATATTTCGTCGCCACTTTCAGCTAGGTCGTCGTGACAGTGTCACAGATCACTAGACCATTATGAAGTAGGTAGCACAGTTCTGTGATAATGCATCATGCAAGGATCAGATAAGGGAAGAAATGCGAAACATTGCAATGGACATGTTGCATCGTGTGATGCGCGCTTTCGTTAGGCGTTTGGAAGAATGTGTTGCCCATAATGGCGGACACCTACCAGGTATCATTTTCAAACATTGACATTTGTCGCCCAATACAGAAAAATGGCATACCTCTATGTTACGTAATATTTTAAAAGAATATTGTTCCAAAACTTACACCATAATGTCTTCTTAACATCCTAACATGACTTATGTACAGCCCTACATAATGAAACCGTTAGCTTCACTTTTTAGCTTTCATAGAACATCTGTCATTGAATCCTTGCTGATATTGGTCTTTAATTGTCCAAAATTCTGACGCAAGTCCTTTGTAAATTTTCTAAGCGCCTCTTCTCTGCTCGGCTTTATAGACGCCCCAAATTTTATAAATATTTTGTATTTTTAAGATTTTAATTTATGCTACCATTTAAAAACACGAATTCAGTGTTTTATCATGCGGAAAAATCTTCAAAAGCATTCAATTATCTGCAAAATTATGATTTTTCCAGCAACGTTTGGATCTCTAAGGAATTCTCTCAGTCAATGCATAGTTTTACACTTTTTTACTATCTAAGCTACCTCCGTTATTTTACAGGATGCGAAGAATATAGAATTGTGTCTGAAATCTTTTCTCTCTACACTGTGATCGAACCGTGATAGAAGAACTTGCGTCCATTAGTGTCGTTCTCTACATCTCTCTCTGTCTTCCTATCTCTCTCTCTCTCTCTCTCTCTCTCTCTCTCTCTCTCTCTCTCTCTCTCTCTCTCTCTCTCTCTCTCTCTTGAAATAATTTTCCAATTAGGAAGATGTATCTAGTATTTAATTTTTCTTATTTTGGAGTACCTTTTTAACAGGATTTTATCCGAATGATAATTTTTTCCCGCCTTTTAACCGCAGTGGTCATATCGACGGCCGTTCTTCCTTGGGACATATCCATGGCGTTAATTCGTAATCGTTTGGTTGTATCATTGGATCATTCACACATCCACACTCTCATTCATAATTCCAGACTGTTAAAGATGGGGAATCATTTTGGTTGGAGAAATATCCCGACCCCCAGCCGGGAATCAAACCCGGGACCTAGCACGGCAGGCGCTCTACCAACCAAGCTACGGGGCCAGCCGATATAATTTTGGAAGTGGTGTCTTATTCTTATAAGATTAAAGATACACTTTTTAAACAAAGCATGAAGAATTTAATAGTAAAAATGAGGAGTGGGGTGAACTAAGATGATCTAAAGAATTTAAACAACTACTTGTCCACGATATCAGAGGTAAGAATATACCTTATAAGTACTGTCACCCAATTATCGGAAGGCACGACCAACTGACGGCTGAGTGAGTGACGGGAAGCATTCGACCATGCGTACCCATTTGTCTTGTAGCACTAACGAGGGGATGGTTGGAAAAACATCACTAGCCATCTCTTTCCCCTCTCCCTGCCGTCTGGAACAGTCGGGATGATTCGGTGTACTGCGAGACTTTCAGAAACAGCGATCTCCCTATATAAGGCCTGCAGTTGGCGAGGCAGTTCAATTCTTGGCGAGCAGTCGGAGGAGCGCCGTGCTAGTGAACGGACTGGAAGACTGTGTACGTGCATCGGAGGAGTTGTACGTAATTACGAGTGCAGAGTGGACCTGTGACACGAACTGGTGAATTGTAATTGTGTGCGCTACGTAATTCTATGTAATCGGCAAGTGTTCCAACTGTAACTCGGTGGAAATAAAGAACATTTTGAGTGTGTGCAATTGGACTTTTAATTTCACGAACCCACAAAGTCACAGTACGCAATGCAGTAATCAGGGGTGTAAGCATTGAGGAAATGAAGCTAGATTTGATCAACAACCATCTTGCCATCGCAAAAGAGTAGTGCGAATGATGTAACATTTCAAAGTATTAATTGCATTAGTATCACGTACCTCGTAGATAGATAATAGTATTCCATTTCACCCAAAATTCTATATGTCTGAGGTCCTCTGAATCAAAATAATATTTTTTACAAAAACTTCAGTGTGTGTGAACAACATAACACGCAAAACAGATATTGAGTAAATATTACATTTGGTATTTGTGCCAATGTAGCTGTTGCAGTTGGTTGGGCGCTAGCATACTGATCCCAAGGTAGAGTAGCCGTATTCCCATAAAAGCCCTGGGTGTTCAGCTGGCGAGCCTGTTTTCAATATCCGCTTGGTGCCTCATGTATGCCAGTTCCTCCCTCTCTCCCTCCCGACCAGCCGTATGAGTCAACCTGTATGCGCAAAGGTCACGCCCATCGGTGGTGAGAGTCGCTCCTAAGGTAAGCAATGCATTATGCTAGGGTTTTTACGGAAGTAATCTAACTCTACTAGTTTCAACCAAGAACGATATTGTTTGAGTGCAGTTAAAAGCCATAGTTCCATGTCAGTAGATTTACTGGGGTATAAAATATACCCCTGTAAAATAAATCCTGAAATACCGGTGGCGCTGATATGTTCGTGGTAATTAAGAGCGTAGTTAGCAAACAAAAACTTCTCATCTTTTTTATTTTTAAATGCGTCGGGACGTTCTTTGCATCCAAAATTAATGTTGCATGATTTTTATAGCTGGTAAGCATTAAATAATGATAATGTTTTATGCAGAACATGTATATAATTTAAAACACTTTTAAATGTATGTTTATGTCATTAGCTATTTCCGAAATATCCGTTATTATTGGGTTTGAATTTTTTAATATTTAGCCATTGTAAAGTGCTGTTGCCGTTCAGTTACTTCTCAGAATGTCATGGAAAGAGCAAGCAATGTCACACCCAGCATATGGTGATCCGCATTTACACAATGTTAAGTTAAGTTAAGTCCAGAGGTTCTACTCCCATTAGCCATGAACCCGTAGGAACAAGACCCGGGCCTCTTTCTACCCGAGAGCGAACTCCAGGGCTCTTTAAATAGGGCAATATCTGGAGTCTAAAAAGCCCCCCCGCTTGTACTCAAGACGGGATGGAAGTGGATACGCCACTTACGTCTACACTCAATGTGCAAACTACCGTTAAACCACGGTGGGGCCGCCTGGTGAGCTAGCACACCTTCTACTAGCTTTGCAGGCTAGTACCCGGGATACTTAATGGCTTCCCGCAACCCCGTCCTCAGACGTGCCCGATCTCCCACGGGTATCGGGAACTCACTGCCACCTCGAGTCCAACCCAATCCGAACAACTCCCCTACGGGAGGGGCTCGGCATGTTCGGCCCGAGGTTCCTCTAGTAACGTCAGAGGTACCACGAGTGCTAAGGGTCCGCAGCGCCCGCACTTTGGCAGCTGAAGGGGACGGATCCCCTCCCCTACGGAGTTACACAATGCCTATCAATTCGCTTGTCTCTGTCTCTTTTGCACCCGAAAGGAACTGTGTAATGAAAAGTTTCCTCCAAACATTTATTTAAATTAACATGAAGTAGTTAAAAAACAAGTTTACATAGAAATAATTTATAGAATCTGTATAAAAGATGAAGAGTAACTTAAAACCGTCACTAATGTAACAGCCCACAAAGGGGCCAGAGCCTACCAACCGGACTGTCAGCCTCACGCCCACATACTCATAGCAGAGGTGGGCAATCATCCAACCGATAGAAAGGAGATGTGGTCAGCATTACGGCACCCCCAGACGAAAAGTTGGCTTTGTTAACCAGGGTTCGCTAGCTAGTAGCAGGTGTGCTAGATCACCAGGCGGCCCCACCGAGGTTTTCGGTAGTCTTCCCTGCGGGGTTGACTCGCGTAAGTGGCATATCCACTTCCATCCCATCTTGACGTTGTGTTCAGCGGGGGAGGCTTTTTAAGAAAGCAGGTATTATCCTATGGAAAGAGCTCCGGAGTATCCATCGCTCCCGGGTAGGAGGCCCGGGTCCTTGGTCCTACGGGTTCAAGACTAATGGGAGTAGATCCTCTGCATCTAAACTAACATAGCTCCTCATTTTCCTCACGATGCTTAGTGGACACCGATCCTATACCCGGGACTTAAAATGTGTTTTAACAGTGCCATGACGATGGTTTTCAAGGCAGCATAAGCCACCTGCTTTTAAAAATTTCACTGTCGCTTGGTTTTTAAATCTCCCTAGTGTCTATAGCCAGATGTATAATAAAACTAATTCTACAGTGTTAGCAGCATGAAGAATAGCTGTAGAAGCAATAAAAAGTAAAGGATAATAGGTAGAGAAATTCATATAAATGTAGAACATCATATATTTGCCTCTCCATTTAGCTATTGGCCTTTGTCTCAGATAGAACCTGTAATAACCGCAGAACTTGAATTTAGCTGCCGATACACGTCCCCTTATACATGAGTGAATCCTTGTTAAAATAACGATAATCTCTTTGTCCTAGTTACAGTATTGAGTTGGTAATCCAATTCCTGAAATCTCCTTATCCACGTCAGATTGGCCAGTTCGATAGTAGTCTATGCAGCTTTCTAATGAGCATCAGACTGTACTGTAAATGCTTGTACCATTGTACAAAGGCTAATGTGGACATCACTATACGAATATGATAGCTACCAGACTTGCTTTTTGCATCTATGCCCCAAGTGGTGCATCCCCGGGAGGAAGGATGAGGCAAAAGCAGACAGAAGGCGGCCGATCCAAGGAGTCATGACATTTCCTACTATTGACCAGTTGAAAACTCCACGGCAGTCCGATACAAATGGCATCCGCCCACCTTGGTCTGAAAAGGCCCAATAGACCGGCCCGGAGTAACAAAATACTAAGGATAATCACCAAAGTACCACGGACCGCACCAGTAGCTATACTCCACAACAATCTCAACATGCACAGGCTAGCTTTTAACGTGTACAAAAGGTACGAGAATCACTTTAATCCCCTCATTTCGAACCTGGGACAGTATGACGCCAATATAGGCAAACACAAAAGGCCCCTGTCGCTGTTTAACAGAACCATCCCGATAAATAAACACACCGATGACGAAGACGTGAATGAGTATCTCACCCGACTTATGCAACCAGCCAATTAGCTAACAACATGCCATCAAGACACCCACTGCCCTTCTGCGGCCCTCCAACTCCTTGGGCTACCCAGCAAAGGCGGACTCGGGGGTAGAGGGCCCCCGCCCCCGTAAGTGGCACAGGCTCGCACCAGCATCAGAAAGGGCAGGCCGCCCGCCATGTGCGCACTGAAGACAAATTGCACACCAATGGACACGAGTGACAGACGCAGCCGTAAGGCTAAGAAGCATATGTTAGTTCCATTAACCAATAGTTATTGTACACTATGCATAAATTAAGCTTGACGTTACCTCTAGATGCTATACTATATAGTGATGACGCCGCCAGGCTGATTTTGGTGTGGGTAAATTCCATTTTTTTCCTTTCACGTTAAAAAAAACCGAGTCCGGAGACCGTCCTATGGAGGAGATGTTTACCAGGTGTATATCCTTCTGCACCGCCGAGACACCCGCTTACACTACTACCCTGAAAGAGGCCACCAGATGGGAGATTATGTAAAATGATAATGGAGATGAAATTCAGTTGCAAGAAATTCGGGGGATGTAATTATCGTATTAAGTATTCGCTGGCGACCCGGAAAAAGACCCTAAACGCCCATGGGTCAGATAGGCCGTCCACGGGAGACGAACCAGGGTCTTCCGAATGCAGGCTACAGACGAAAGCCCCTGAGCCATCCTGCTCGGTATTACTATATGAATGCATTAATAACTTGACCAAAGAAATTGCCTGATTAGATGAATCTTGAAACAACTGCTGGATTTCAACGGCGAATGCGGGCGTGTTATGTCTAATTGGCGGCGGTAGAGAAGTGGCTCCTCCTTGGTCGTCTGAGTTAGAAACGGTGTCAGCGAGGCACTTCTGTTCCTCTTTTTTCCCCCTTTATCCCCTATTGAAGTAGGGTAACTAAGTATTCCACCCAGAATTCCATACCGAGGTTTTACTAGAAATGTTTTCGGAGATGCTGTGAAAAAAAAAATAAAAGCATTTTAGATAAAGCTCTCTGTGTATTAGGATGTCGTTTTTATGTGGGTTCGTGTCCGTATCTATGAATAGCTTAATTCAAAAACGAAAAGTCTGTTACATTCCACATGATTTACGTTAAGAATCGTTCAAGGATTAAATACAGAGTTTCAAGAAAATACCCCACGCCAAGCTATTCTTTGCATGTGTTTTTGCATAACTGGTAAATCATAACAGACAAATTCGTACTATATACACAAAAAATACAGTTCCTGAAGTTTGTGATATTTATGCTTCACTCAAACGGGAAATCGTTATTCATTTTCATCTATTGGTCGTTCAAAGAGAACAGAATTTCAAATACGTAGCGTGACCGTAAAATAAGGTCTCCAAGGCGCTGGAGCCGTGAGGAACGCTATTACGTGAGATCCGGCAACACTGGCGTGTAGCTTGGTTTCACTCCTTCAAATCCCCACCACAACGAACCCATTGCAACCATTAGTCTTGGCTGGACAGCCGTTTGCGATGGAGCTTACTATCACTTCCGCCGCCAAGTGCGAGTTGCGTGCAGTGATCGGTTTTCTGAATGCTAAGGGCACTGCCCCCACTGAAATTCATGGTCAGTTATGCGAAGTATATGGACTACAGTGTATAGACGTCAAAAACGTGCGAAAGTGGGTCAGAGTTCAAAGACGGACGTACAGACGTCCATGACGAACAGCGTTCTGTTCGTCCTTCGGTTTCAGCCGAAGCAATTGCAAAAATGGAGCAAGAAATGCTTAAAGATCGGCGTGTGACAGTTCGCGAGCTGCGCAAACTTATCCCTGAAGTCAGTAACACTACGATTGACAAGATTTTGACCGAACATTTGCATTATCGCAAGGTGTGTGCGAGGTGGGTCCCCAAAATGCTCACCGAAGATCTCCTGGCCGAGTTCGGATGGGACAACTTCACTCATCCCCCCTACAGTCCAGACTTAGCAACTAGTAATTATCATCTGTTTCCTGAGTTGAAATCACGCGTGGGTGGAACACATTTCCAGACCGACGATGATTTGAAAAACTAGGTTGAGCGCTACCTGCGCAACTTGGCGGGAGAGTGCTATGACAAAGGAATGCAAAAACTGCCACAGCGCATGCAAAAGTACATCGATCGCAATGCTGATTACGTTGAAAAATAGCTTAAGTTCCGCCATTCCATCAATGTAATATTCATTGACAATAAACATGTTTTCTATATTAAATAAAATTGGGGACCTTATTTTAAGGACACGCCCCGTATATCACGCAGCAACCAACTGTACTCTTAAAAGAGTTGATTAACCCTTAAGGATATATTCCCTTTGCATCTGCAAGAATATTAGCAATAGGATTATTTCTGCAGAAGTTTATCTCGAGTAAGATCAAATAGAAGGAATAAGCGTTTGTAACAACAGTTTGTATAAGAGTAGAGAAAGTCATGTGAGTGTACACTTCAGATTTTGTATCTTTAGACAGTAGAAAGAGAATTGAGTTTCAAATCCATCAGCACAAAGAAAGTAGAATGTGTATTCCGATAGTCCCTTGCGTCTATAATAAAATACGTAATACATTCATTTTTGCAAAGGTTCATTTAGATCAGCTTGAAGTAAATAGAAGAGTAAGAACAGTTTGTGCTAGAGTAGATAAAGCAATGTGAGAACAAGATGTACTTTTTTCAGATGTAGTGTCTAACGCCCATTCTTACTACATACGACATCACAGAAAATGGTCTCTGGTGCTGTGTGCAATAAAAAGAAAATGCCGCAAGTGTAAGGCTTGCTGGTCCTATAGCTGAGAATACTACTCGTACTTTTTCTCATTGACCTCTTGCTCCATGTATATATCAGGTGGCTCACGCGAGCTGTCCCTCGTTGAAGTTAGTCACACCCGGATAACACGGACGCCGAAAGTTTTGCCTAAGCAGTCAGCAGACGGGACGCGATACCAAGATAGAGAGACCTTGCTAAACCTAAGACCAGAGCTTGAAAACCAACACCTAACTGAAACAACTGGTACCATAGCTCTTCACTAGCGCACTTGCTCTCTGTGGTGAGCTACCGGGTTCGATTCCTGTACTAGGGAAAGTTTTCTGTGCAGGAATTATGTGTTTCAAGACATATCAACATCTCACAATTAATTGATAAACAACACATAATGCAACAATTTGTACTTAACAATTAGCAATATTAAATAAACGATATTATGTCTTATGTCTTTATTATTATTATTATTATTATTATTATTATTATTATTATTATTATTATTATTATTATTATTATTATTATTATTATTATTATTATTATTATTATTATTATTATTATTATTATTATTATTATTATTATTATTATTATTATTATTATTATTATTATTATTATTATTATTATTATTATTATTATTATTATTATTATTATTATTATTATTATTATTATTATTATTATTATTATTATTATTATTATTATTATTATTATTATTATTATTATTATTATTATTATTATTATTATTATTATTATTATTATTATTATTATTATTATTATTATTATTATTATTATTATTATTATTATTATTATTATTATTATTATTATTATTATTATTATTATTATTATTATTATTTTTATTATTATTATTATTTTTATTATTATTATTATTATTATTATTATTATTATTATTATTATTATTATTATTATTATTATTATTATTATTATTATTATTATTATTATTATTATTATTATTATTATTATTATTATTATTATTATTATTATTATTATTATTATTATTATTATTATTATTATTATTATTATTATTATTATTATTATTATTATTATTATTATTATTATTATTATTATTATTATTATTATTATTATTATTATTATTATTATTATTATTATTATTATTATTATTATTATTATTATTATTATTATTATTATTATTATTATTATTATTATTATTATTATTATTATTATTATTATTATTATTATTATTATTATTATTATTATTATTATTATTATTATTATTATTATTATTATTATTATTATTATTATTATTATTATTATTATTATTATTATTATTATTATTATTATTATTATTATTATTATTATTATTATTATTATTATTATTATTATTATTATTATTATTATTATTATTATTATTATTATTATTATTATTATTATTATTATTATTATTATTATTATTATTATTATTATTATTATTATTATTATTATTAATTATTATTATTATTATTAATTATTATTATTATTATTATTATTATTATTATTATTATTATTATTATTATTATTATTATTATTATTATTATTATTATTATTGTTATTATTGTTATTGTTATTGTTATTGTTATTGTTATTGTTATTGTTATTGTTATTGTTATTGTTATTGTTATTATTATTATTATTATTATTATTATTATTATTATTATTATTATTATTATTATTATTATTATTATTATTATTATTATTATTATTATTATTATTATTATTATTATTATTATTATTATTATTATTATTATTATTAATTATTATTATTATTATTAATTATTATTATTATTATTATTATTATTATTATTATTATTATTATTATTATTATTATTATTATTATTATTATTATTATTATTGTTATTATTGTTATTGTTATTGTTATTGTTATTGTTATTGTTATTGTTATTGTTATTGTTATTATTATTATTATTATTATTATTATTATTATTATTATTATTATTATTATTATTATTATTATTATTATTATTATTATTATTATTATTATTATTATTATTATTATTATTATTATTATTATTATTATTATTATTATTATTATATAACTATAATAGTGCAAACTAAAATGAAATAGCACAACACTGTTTATACTACACTTTACGCTCGCATAATTTTAATGTAAGTTATGCGTAACTTGTATGGGATTTGCTCCAAAATACTCAATAATATTCCGGGAAAAATCTGGTGTGTCACAGATTGAACTTCCTATGACACGCTGTAACTGGAAAGAGCCTTAGGTTCTCAAACACATCTCTGTGCGTCTAAAAACATGTGCAAAAATGAGACATCTAGTTGGAAAATGTTGCGAATATAGCCTTCTGCCCCAAATGCATTGCAATGCGTATCTCCATAGATCATTATCATATATGTGTGCGTTGCGCTTGAGTACATTGCAGTTGCTACCTGTTTCACTGTAATACCTGACTCGAACTGCAATTAGACGAGCACGCGACCGTATCAGAGCAAATCAGGAGAAAACGCGTGCAGATAGCAGCACCGCTTTCTGAAGCTTCGCTTGTACGTGCACTTCCCCCTTGAACAGCAGCGACGAGACAATTCTTCTTGCACTAGTGGATGCGCTAAACATAAAACTACAGAGGAAGGTTTGCGTGGGCAACCTTGTATATTTGCCAGAAGTTGAATATTTCTGAATAGCGTGATCAAATATTAGTCGTTCCACATTGCATCGAATTACTAACCTTTGAAATAATTAAATTTAAGAACATTTATCACCCAGAAAGTTTCTATTTTTGGAACACAACCATTAAATTAAAATAAGAACACTCTTGGCGTGAGGTTCTTGGGAACTCGCATATTCTGAGATAATTTTATATTTTGAAACAACATTCATACATAGAAAATCCTACGTACTTCCAAAATATTATTTCGATGATATTATTTCTGTTCTTGTGGGGTTCTCCATTGGTAAATGTTTCAATAGCCTCACGAAACAATTTGTGGGGGAAATAAACTATAGTAATAAAAACATCAAGTTAATTGCTTGTTGCAAAAAGCGGTATATTATTCTCATACATTAGCGAGAATCTATGACAGCGATTATCATTAATTATTTTCTGTGTTTGCAGGGGCAATGTAGTTTAATTGCATTAAAGGGGAAAATGCGTCTGTTGCGTACTATACCTAAGTGGGAAGTCCGTCAAGTTCTCTTTTGGAAATAGAATGAAACCCGAACATTTGCACACATAATCGGGTTAAATTCATTTATGAATAGAACTCTGAAAAGTTTCATTTTCTCGCGTAAAGTTTACAGAATGAAGAAGAACAAATTCTTCTCGTTAATAATAACATATATTTATTGTGTATATTCCAAAAGTTTACAATGTACAACTTTTGGCTACATTTATTTGTCTTTGCCTTGTTGCTACCTTGGCTTACATGACACCCTGGTCTTCTGCTCTGCCAGATAGCTCTTAACCTCCATACCTCCTTGATTACTTAATTAGTCCCTTTCTTCCCCTCATCTTCCTTTCTCATATTTTTTGCATTTCTGGCCCATTTTTCTTTTACTTTCTGCAAGAACTCACCAATACTTCTTACCTTCTTTTTCTCCCTGCCCGTTAACATTTTTATAGCTACTATCCTCTTCTCTAATTTCTCCCATTTTTCTTCCCAAACCCCTTTTCTCCATATTGCAACCTCCTCGCAATCTGTTACATAGTGTTCACAAATTCTGTTTTCCATACCTCTTATCCGTCTTAGAAATATTATTCCTGCTCTCATCCATGCTAACCCTTCTCTCTCTTGCCCATTGCAGTAATCTACAAATGCTTCTCATCCCCAATTTCTTTTTATTTGCTTGTAAAATTGTAATGATTTCATATTTTCTAGACTTCCCCATATTTCCTGTCCTTCTATATCTTTTACTCTGCATTTTACTAATTTACCCACATCGCATGTATTCCTTTCCTCTAATCTCCATATATCTCCCATTCCTATTTTTTCCATAAATCCTCCTATCTCTGCCCACCAACTATTTGAATTATCTAATCTTTTTTTGCTGTCTCATGCATAATTTCATAATTTCCCCTTCTTCAGTAACCAAACGCCTATACCAAAATTTTATTATTCTTTCCATTATTATTCCATTTCTTCTTGTCTTTCCTAATTCTACTAAAGCTACTGGTAGCTGACCTTGGTAAGCCTAGTAGCTCTTTAAAAAACATTCTGTAGTTTTGGTCCACCGTTTTGTTTACCTCTGTGCCCCCCAGATCTCCACTGCATACAATATTTTGGATTCAGCTAGTGATTCGTAGATTCTTTCTAACCACTTGGTTGTCATTTCTAGCTTATATTTGCATATTCTTATTCCATTCATTGCCGCCCTTCCTTTTGCTTCAATTTTTATCCTGTGTGCTCCCCACTTTCCATTGTTATTCAACCTACCTCATTGACTGCTTCTACCCTTTTTCCATTTAGTACCCACTTTTCATCTTTTTTTAGTTTAACTCCCTTCTTGAAGACTACAACTTTCAACTTATTTATGTTTATTTTTATTCCCCACTCTTCACAAAATTTCTGGATTTCATTTATTGTTTTCTGCAATCCTACTATCGTTATAGATCCTACCATTAAGTCATCCGCATATAGCAGTCCAGGAATTTCTTGTTTGCTATTACCGGACAGTGCTGATTTCCTTCTTTAACCTTGTCTATTATCTCATCTATAAATAAGTTAAATAAAACTGGACTCGTTTTGCATCCTTGTCTTAGGCCTATTTTTTGTTCTCTCATCTCAGTAATTACATTTTTTCCCACCTTATGCAAAACTTCACCCCTTCATAGTTTTTCTCCACTTCTTTTATAAATTTTCTACTTACCTCTTTCATCCTTAATTTCCAAACTAAAGCTTTTCTGGTTATCGTATCCAAAAATTTACAAATATATTTCATCATACACACATTACCTAAAAGTAGTTCATCTAAGGTTGGTGAAAATGTACAAACAGGCATTTATAAAATAAACAATTGGTATTTTGTAGTAAAATGTAATTGTAAATTATTTAATATCAGTAAAATAATCTGAATATACAGCAAAATCTCTCCTAAAGGAAATGACTTAACGGAAGCTCAGCAGTTAGGTTACTGGCAATGCTGCTGCAGAATTCTTCTGCCAAATCTTAAATTCCAAAACCAGTGCTTAGTACTATTTCCAACTGACCGTCATCACCAAAAATATATGTTACCTTTGAAACAATGTATCAGAGCGGAGGCTTACAATGAATTTGCTCTTGTTGTTGGTCAAGGTGGTTCTATTTCTGTCTAAGATGTTAGGAAAATGTCCCAGCACTAAACAGAAACTTGAAACCATTAGCAACAGAAGGACACGGTGCAAGTCATTTTAAGACATTAAAGGTAAGAAAAATTTCATTTACAAATTCATATCTTCACAACAAACATCAAATTATGGCAGTTTAAGTAACGTTGACTGTCTTACGTGTTGTAATAAAAACAATGAATTGTCACCAACAGATATAATGTTAATCAAATGGTAACGTGAATTATTAGCTCATAAGTGATGTGAGAAAAAAGTTTGGTAAAGAATTACTGTTTGTATGAAATACTGTAATGTGTGTTTCAATGTCGTACTTAGACAAAGTAAGTATACTTTATTTCTCCATCACGCACACAGATGGTAGAGCAAGTATGCATTTCACCCAAAAATTCCATATGGTGATTTTACCTCAACTCCACGTTCTGATCCTCTCAAGATATCTGATGTGTTGCACTTAGATTATTCGAGGTAAAAATTTTCAGGAATTATTTTATTGTTAACATTCTTGGTTAACAAGTGGAATTTATAAATATGATAGCCTTTAGGCAATAGCAAAATTTGAAGAGCTAGTCGCTATGCCTTTGAAATCCTGTCCTCTTTGCCTGGCCAAGAGATAAAAATCTGCCGTTGCAATCACACAACTTTCTCTAATCTTGTACAAATTATTCCTGTGTATAGTTACTGCATACAATGGCTTATTGCTCTGTAAACTACGTTTTAATCTACAAACATCTTATTGCTGCTTTCTTGTAGGTACAGGAGAACATGAAAATATATACTAAGCAATAACAAAATATTTATAGGTTTGATGATTTCTTATAGCTACAAAATTCTATTTATTTTACACAGCCAAGAGATAAAATAACGAATTACAACTTTGCACTGAGAAAAGTACAAATGTTGGAAAATGCAACCAAGTCACAAGGAATAACTCCGGAATTATTTACTCATAAACATTACATTTGACATGAAGTTTGGGTTTTAACAAACACATGTAACTTGTGTAATCTTTTATTTTTTGTCTAACTCTTACGGTTTATCATTTATTGTGACAAAAACACAAATTTCACCGTTAATTACTTAAGTAGAGCGCAATGCTTAAGTAGAGCCACCTCCTCGTTTACTTTGACACGACTCTTCAATGTTTTATATCTTTTTTACAAGAACCAAATTGTGCTCTAGTAATCCCTTTGATGTACACAATGGTTTACCTATAACACGGAGCCTCACGCCAATTCTGAACATAATTCCAATATTCGCACCTGAACTGTTTCATTGCCTTTTCCACTGCCTTCCGATTCCATATCACGGAGCCACTTACTGATTCGTGAAGTGCTTCCTGCACCGTTCCACGTTCTGCCGATTACTCACTACAGAACTGGGAACGTACGAAGTTATCTTAACGGTTATCACAGTTAACTCATTTATATGCATTAACGAAAACTGTTAAAATTGTATGGAAAATAACACATATAAAATTTATCACCTAAGCATACTTTAACTATATAGAAAAGTACATAAAAATTGAAAGAAGGAATTTTGTTGAATCTCAAAATCCAAAAGCTCGTGAGGGCAAAATATTTTAAAAGAAAACGTTACAAACGTGGAATTGCCAGCTGGAAATCATTTATAACGCTGTCGTTTAAAATCATTTAGGGTTATGCGCGGTTCTCTTGGAAACACAAAGGGGAAAAATATAAAACTTTGGTCTCAAATGTGTTTAAATGCTACAAAGACATCTCTTTCAGAATGTCTTTCAAAATTCATTGCCTCCATTTACATTTAGAGCTTTGCCGGAAAATCTGGGTGATGTTAGTGATAAACAAAGGGAACGGTTTCATCAATCCATTTCAGTCATGGAGACGTACTACGGTCATAAGGTCCCAGTAATGATGAGAGATTATCGTTGGTTTCTTATGTGGGAAAGCACACAGGAGTACAGAAGGCAATCACATTATATCAAACACATTTAAGCACAGTTATAGATTTTCTTCCTTAAATATGTAGTCCAAATTTTATTGCATGCATAAAAAAACATTCTGAATTAATACGAGGGCTGTTCAAAAAATAATTATCACAAATTTTTTTGACAACGTACCTTTACACATCCTCATAATTTTGACGGTCCTTCTCAAAATAGTCTCCCCTGAATGCAATACACTTGTCCCAGCGTTTCTGACAGTCTTCAAAGACATGCTGGAAACCAGTTTTGAGAAATCCTTCAACATCGCCTCCGCAGCCTTCACCACTGCTTCTGATTATGGATAATGCCTCCCAAGAAGACGTTTCTTCAAGTTAGGGAATAGAAAAAGGTCACATGGGGCTAAATCCGGACTATAGGGAGGGTGAGAGATGCACTTCAAGTTGATTTTTGCAAGATATTCAGCAACAACATTGGCAATATGCAGCCGCGCATTATCGTGGCGCAGCGTCCAGCCTGTTCACGGCAAAAATGGTCTTTTGCGCCTCATATGGACTTGCAATGTTTTCAGGACATTCCTGTAGTATTGTCCAGTTGCTGATGTGTGTGTAGGTACAACATACTGATAAACTATTCCATGAATATCAAAGAATGATATGACCATAACTTTCCCACCAGAAGCAGCCACTTTTGTTTTTGGAGGGTTGGTGATGAAGGAGATTTCCACACTGAGCTTTGCTGTTTGCTCTCAGGATCAAAATGATGTAGCCAAGTTTCATCAACAATGATTACGTTTGAAAGAAGCTCCGGATCTTCCTCTAACATCAACTTTAACTGCATATTACCTCCATTGCAGAGGTGGGCGATACTGAACATGTCTGAACTTGCCTGGTTCTCACAGGCGGGAACCAGGAGTACCAACAATGAAATTACTACGGCGTGTTTGTTTCACTTTAAGCTAACAGAATATAACAATATTGAATTTTAGTGCGAAAAATTATAACTGTAAAAAATTATGATCATTCTTTATTGAACAACCCTCGTATTCATTTACCGTGATATATTAAATATTATACAATATTAAATGTAACATTACTGTTTATCTGAGATGTAACATAATAGCTTCTCATAGGTGAGTACTTAAATGTCTTCATGTCTCCTTAACCTCACGTGATAGGAGATTTCTGTGGTAATTTTTAAATTCTGCACATCTCTTTTCCCACTTATGAGTCACTATTTTTATTGCGGAGGTATGAAATCTTTTGTTGGGTAGTGTTATTGAAGGTCCAAAATTTGAAAATATTGTTTATTAAGAGTAGTATTATTACATACATAAGTGCTTTTACATCCTTAACCCTTTAAGATCCCCATTAACTTTTAATCAAAATATTCAATAGTCATTTAATACAAAATCATTTAAAATACATTTATCATATGTCAATTTTTTGCATTTACTCTCATATTTAAATGAGTTGTGTATTTTAAAATGTAACAGTCTGTTCTCAAGTATCTATTACTGTTGGCTAAAGCACTGAACGTCATTCACCAAGTTCTAATTTTGGAGTTAGTTAAGTGCAGAGACAATAAGTTTGCCCCTGTAAAATCGTACGTAAGGACATGAGTGGATATTTGACAGGACTTAGGTAGGACTATGGCAAAATACATTTAAGAAATTAAAGTATACACAAAACGCATCAATGAAAGCATGTTCTTTTGTTTGTATTGCTTTATACCATGTCTATGTCCCTAAAACTAGTGAAATTTACAGAAAAATATTCAAATAAGCGTTTCATGCAACTAAATTTTGCTACATTATTAATTATCCTAAATACCCATTAAAATGATTTTGGGAACTTAAAGGGTTAAGGAAGTGCGTTGTAGATATATTATTCGTTTAAGAGTTAAGTAAATCTGATATGTCACTGATAAATATATTTTTTCAGCGATTACACCGAGAATGAC
Source organism: Mantis religiosa (assembly GCA_030765055.1). Lineage (NCBI taxonomy): Eukaryota > Metazoa > Arthropoda > Insecta > Mantodea > Mantidae > Mantis > Mantis religiosa. Next base: position 130,148,006 of record CM060953.1, on the reverse strand, counting down.
TTTTACTGTGTAACCAGCGATTTCAAGAATCAGCTACCGAAGTCCCAGATGAGAATGTCTGATGAAAGTGTACCAGGAGTGGGGAGTTCAACACAAATGCCAAGAAGAAATGTCAGATGTAAACCTCGAGTTCCTACGACTATTCGAAGTCAGGTGGAAGAATTTATGAAAGTCAGAAGTCGAGAGTCCTTAGAACAACTCAGTAACTGGACTAATGTTTCGTCAGTTCCTGAGTCAAGAGCCTCTCGGAGCCGACAATCCTGCAATTTCAGTGGTCCTTCTTCATCCAAAATGAGCGTTGAAGCGAATTCTGAAGAACAGTTGTTTTACAGCGAACAGAAATCATCTGAAAAAATTCAAGGTTCTGAAGTATATGGCGACGAACGTAATTCATTTGCAACGAAGGGTGCTTCTGAAAGTGAATCCCACTTCACACACGACATAATGGAAGTTCCAGATCAACAAAAGCCCTCATCACGAAACTCTCCGAATGAACGAAAAGAACAGAGTGAAAATGTTTCCACAGAACGTAAAATCAAGAAAGGAAACATCTTTATGCAGAAACACCTCTATGAGCCAGAAGCGCTTTATGAACAAGACCTTGAATTCGGCAGAGGTTCTCAAGGTGACGGTCCAATTAGCAGCGATGGAAGTAAAGAAGACACAGCCATCCACAGCAAAACATCTTCCATATCCCGGAAGAGTAGATGTGAGTCACTCAAAAACAAGCCCATGTTACCATATTGCATAGAGACACCAAATATATTTCTCGCATCTTGCAACAAGCAACAATTCAGAAGTGTGGAACTTCCGCATCAGAATCTAAAAGACTCTCCAAGAAGCCCACATGAACAGCACAACAAATGGGTAGACGGCAACGAGTTTCGCCAACAACAAGCAGGCAAAATGTTAACTGAAGTGAACGTCCCATTCCAGAAACTTTCTGCAGATAGCAACATCTTGACTTCCCCTAAGGTATGTGGCTAGTTTATTCATGATTCTAACTTTACATGTTGACAGGACTCAGTATATTCGTATCACCTAGAAGTTCTTCCCTAAATTAGTGTCTTTATGCTGTTTCAGACTTTTTACGTACTGTACAATCGGTGAGAAATTATGGATCCATTGAATAAATTAGAACTTATGATAAAATTAAATATTATTAAAATTACATATGAGTTAAATGTTAAGGCATTGTAGGTTTGGCAATAAATTATAAGTACATTTTGGCTCGGGTTAAGACCACATTAAGTACGATAACTAATGACGGCTGGTTTTCAGGAAAATTCGTAGAATTAGTTCCGTCAGTTACGCTAGTTTCTTTTGTTTTGTCTTTTTGTAATTTACGTCGTCTTTAATCCTACAACGTTAAGTCAGATCGGACGATGAATGAAATGGGTGAATTGATGCTCAAATGAATCTGGGGTCCATGGAGCTTAGAGTTACCCGACATTCGTCTTTCAGGATAAGGGAAAACCCCGGAAAAAGCCTTATCCAGGTAACTCGCCCTGACCGAGATTCGAACTCGTAACCTTTTGAACGTGAGGCAGACAAGCTATCGTCTACGCTACCGAGGCGAGCTCAGTTACACTAGTGAGAAGGTATAATCGCTATGGAAAGTTGCCAAATAAGGTATGGTAAGCCAGCTTTGGATTCTTGAAAAGTGAGATACGATTTATTATAAATTTTATAGGTCAAAATTTTGGTGGCAGAGCAGCAAATTTTAAAAAAGTAGAAATGAAGTGGCAATATCGGATGGAAAGCTAGGAGTAGGGGTCTCAGGGTCATTACCATATGGGAAGGTTACTAGGAGAATTGCGAAGCTTAATAGCTCATTATGTGCATAAGGTTAGACATTTCTGGTTTGTAAGTCTTAAAGCTTTCACGGCGAGCGTTATTAATCAGGGCTTCGTGGGTGATCAGCCGTGTCAGGTTTATGAATGTCGAGCTTTCGGCCATTGTAGACTCCATGGCCTTCTTCAGAATCTGAATGAAAGATCATATCCCTCATTCAGATCCTAAAGAAGGCGATGGAGTCTACAATGGCCGAAAACTCCACATTCATAGACCTGACACGACTGATTACCCGGAAGCCTTGGTCATTTCTCTTTTGATCGGTGATAGAACAATACATAACTGGTAGACATATCAGGCGCCATCATTTCCACTGGAAATGTATGTTTTGAAGTCTGGCGAATCCAAGAAGTAAGCGCTTCTGAAAAAGACTTCCGTACGTGTGTGAACAGAGTACTAAAAATAAAAACTTTGTTATAAATCAGAATTGATTGTCGCGCCCTCCATTGATTCCTTTTCAATATATCGATACAGAGTGAGAATTTAATTCAAATTGTTGAATTTGATTGAGTAGTAGCTACATCTGTTGAAACTTTAACATTCCTTCAGATTTTCTATTATTCGACACAATATAATCTTACTAGATTACAGATATTTTATTTATTTTGACTTGTGGAGCTGCTGTGCATTCATAGAAAAAATGTCTGGGTGCTGAAAACTTTCAAAGTATCACTTCAGCCTGACGGAAGCACACGAAGTCCACTGAGCCTGGTTCACACTGCACGTACTTCATTTGCAAGTATGAGTTGTACAAATCCGGGTCATGCAAAGGCATATTATGTTATAATCAGACATCGGAGCCCGTACACCTTTAAAGGGATATGACGTATACGCAGCATATAATTGCTGACGTCAGTCCCGAGGACAACACGTAGGAATAGTCCGGTTCGCAACGCATAGCTTTAGTTTCATTACAACTACTGCTCCCCACGCAAGTAGGTCTGCCTTTCAGGAAATGCAAGGTGTTGGACATATTGTGTTAAAAGTATTTACTTTCATAACAATTATTGGACAATCTCCATTTTATAAATCAAACGTTTTGGGTATTATTAACAGCTTGAAGGCCCGACTCGGTAGCGTGGTGGTAGCATGTCTGCCTCACGTTCAAGAGGTCCCGAGTTCGAATCTCGGCCAGGGTGAGTTACCTGGATAAGGTCTAAAAGCAGTCGAGGGGTGTCTGCAAAAATTAACAATATAGAGAATTCACCACCTACCAAAAGAAAGGAAAAAAAAGATTGTCTAGTATTCAACACAAAAGTAGTGGATTTTCAGTTCTTCGTAATATAAGAATTAAACTAAGTCTCAGACAAACATATAAAAATGATTTTTACTACTCGTATGCATCATTAACGTCATGTGACACTGAACGAACTTTCTCCCAATACTTTTATATTGTTTCAGTGAGAGACAGAAAATTCACATTCGACAATTTACGAATGAACATGATTGTTCACTGTAATTCCCGCAAAGAAAGCAATGAGGAGGATGGCATATTATTGTAACGTAGCTTATAATTTGCATCCGTACCGAACTGTACACACACAGCGCTTCGGTATACTTGTTGACACAGACGTTTGTTGATGTCGCGCCTGACTTTATATAGCACCTGTGCACGTACTGATTGCTAAGGTGTATGGTATCCGATGTCTAGTTATAATATAAGAGTAACAACTCACAAATGATTCCAAGAACTGCTTCAAATGACAAAATTCACAGGTAAATATTCACATACTAAACAAAGCGCTTGATTCGAATTGCCTTTCTACGTAAACAGAGCATTCTGTTTTCCGTGTTCAAATAGTTTCGTGCCAAAGTTCTGAACTGGAAGTGGAAAGTGCTACTTCGGGAGTAGGTTCCAGTCCAGTATTCTGCCTCCACTTTTTCTGATACGTATTTCATACTTAGGATGTATCTGTGCAGCTTTGATTATATAATTTAACTCAAGACTATGTGAACCAATTTTCTGCCAAAAACGGCAAGCATTATGAACTCCGGTGTCATTCAATGGGACCAAATCGTGCTACTACAGTCGGGCCGTTCTTTCTCCGGCTCTGACAGTTCTCGAGGGGGGGGAAGTGCGCTGTTGCCAGTTCTTTAGCGGGAATTTAAAGCAGAGGAACATGTGTATTTAAATATTTCACGCATTTGCAGATCATAACTTCGTAAATGAACGTGGATAATGTGTATATACATGATCCCAGAATAGTTGCATATGGAGACAATGTACCATACCATATACTGGAAAAGAAATAACAAAAAGCTACGTTTACTGAAATTGGCTATTAAACAACTTGCATTCAGTCCAGTGGGAAGACGCCGCAATCCTCGTAAATATCCATATCTTCATCATCTTCACTCATCGCGGCTTCATCACTGGAGTCGCTGCTGACGTCATCTTCACTGAATGAAATTATCAGCTCCTCCACACGTGTTTCCACTATGCCGTCGTCTTCCTTGGCTTGTCTTAAAAGTTTCCAAGTATGATCCACGGCACTTTTCCAGTTATCCTGGGTCACTTGTTTAACACCATTTTGCACTAATAGCTGAACATCAGAAATGCGGAATGTTGTGTTATGTTCTGCAACATAACCTTTCACTTGTGCCCAAATCAGTTCGATGGCATTGAAATGACAGTGATAGGGAGCGAGCCTGATTACAATGTGACCGTGAGCAGCAGCAATACTGTCTATTTCATGAGTGCAGAAACGTGGCTTGTAAAGTTTTACAATTTGCAGGAGTTCTGCTTTCGTCATTTCTGCGGACGCTCCAGGTATGTTTTTGTTCTCCAACCACTGTAAAATGACGCTTTTCCTGTCGCACATTGCCGGTGCTTTGTTTAATTGAACTGAATGGTATGGCGCATTGTCCATAACAATAATTGAATTGGCACTGATCTTTGGCAGAAGAGATTCTTGGAACCAGTTCTTGAATGTATCTCCATTCATTTCTTCGTGATAATCACGCGTGCTCTTTGATCTGAATAAGAGCATTGCTCCTGGAATAAAACCACGTACACCACCAGCATGGAACAAAATCAATCTGCTTCCTTTTCCAACTGGCACTTTCATTGTGCCTGCAATAGTGTCATCTGCCCATGCCTTTGTCTTAGTGTGTCCTGCATTTACCCACGTTTCATCAAGCCATACCACCTTTTCGGGATTGTTTTTTAGAATTTCCCGCAAAAATCTGCCTTTCCATGCAACTATGTCACTTCTTTCCATTACAGCTTTCCTCCCAGAAAAAGTTTTAAACTGAAAACCTAGTTCTTTCAGTACTTTATTTAGGCTGGTTTTTCCGCCATCGAATAAGCCAGCTTCCTTTAAAGAACACAGCAACTTCGCACGAGTGGGAAATTCCTTTCTCATATAATATTGATATACATGTCGCCTTATAGCATCCTTTTGAAAAGCATCAAGTGAAGATTTAAGGCTGACTCGTTGCCTTTGCTTTCCCGGTGTACGCAGAACTGCAGACGGCGAACTTAAATCGGCTGGGCACTTTTCCTTGGTCACATTCTTCACTGTGGTTTTTCCCACCTTCAAGGCATCACAAACTCTGTCCAGCACCTTGGTAACAGGTAGTAGAGTTCCACCATTGTCCCGCTCTTTCTCGAAGTACTCACGTAGCCTGAATATAAATTCACGGCTTTGGCTCTTATAAGAGCCGATTCTTTTCTTGGATTCTGACGAACCAGTAGCCATATTACTATAATAGCATTAATAATAAGACTTACAGACGCTAGAAATCGGAATTCACGCACACACAAAAACTTAAACAAACCACCAGCGCGGATTCCAAAAGCAACTAAAAGATACGTGGTCCACACAAAATTGCAGCGGCAACACGGTACTGGATTTGCAAGCCACGCCCAGCAGCGACAACGCTGATTGGCGCTAGCAGACAGTTTTAGCTTTTTGACCACGACACCGGATGTACAGACTCCCAGTATCACCAACAGAAGCAGTTGGTGTGCGTGAAAGGTGTGAACGAAATATTTGAATAGAGTGATGTTGTAAAGAATATCTTGCATGATAATGAAATTACAAGTTGTATTTCAATGTTTTGAAGCTAATAGATTCCTATACTCTCATTATAAAGATAATTCTGACGATATGTTTTCAATTACTCATTATTATATGTTGGTACTAGTAACCTTCCCCCTCCACCTCCTGCTGCCACTAAATGTCAGAGCCGGAGAGACAGCGGCCGGACAGTACAAAACAAGGCATACACAGAGCAGAGGATGCTGCAGTCTATGTGGAAATGGCTTAGTACCAACGTCTTCTATTTTAAGTTTATTGTACTGCTCAGGAAGTAGATTCGAATCCAGCGACCCGCATACATTTTATATTGATGCCTATTATAATTGTTTAATATTTATGCAGATTTCATCACCTAATTATATAGGTATATTATATAAGTAATTTGTGAATTAGGTGTCTGATGTTCTTTCAAAAAAAGAAAAACAAAAGAAATGTAGGAAAAGAAAAAATGCTGGTGACTGAACTTCCGTGTTTTAAACTGTAAACATTTAATACAATATATATTGTGACTTTGTGGGTTCGTGAAATTTAAAGTCCAGGTTACAAACACCAAAATTTGTCCTTTATTTCCGTAGAAACACACTTTAGTCAACCTCACAATCGCAGAATTACGTCGCATACACAACACAACTTGCAAGGTCAACGACCACGGGTCACACAGCTGTTCACGCACGCGTCCAATTAGCTGCCTGGGGCAGGCCGCGGCTCCTTTTATAGTTACTCACTATTCCAGAAATTCGTGGAATGTTCTCAAACAATCAGGACGGTGTTAGAAGAAAGACGAACTTTCCAGAACTCCGTCTCCCTCCCCCCCCCCCCCCCCCCCCCCCCGTTTCGGCGACCTTTTTTCTCCGCAGTACACTGTCCGTCTCTTTGAATGCCTCAGTCACGCCGCCTCGTCGCAACAATGCATTCGTGACAATATAGAACGGAACCCTGGGGTACTCCATATTTAATATCCAAGCAAAGAGAATTATTGTTGCCTATAGATACAAATTGCTGCCTATTTGACAAGTACGTCTTAAATAGCTCAAGGCAATTACTTGACAGACCATAATACTGTAATTTACGAACCAGTAACTCAGGCACAACGCAGTCGAAAGCCTTAGATAAATCACAGAGAATAAGTGGCACAAACTTTTTTTTCTTCAAAAAGCTTGAATCACATATTTCACATGTTCAAGCCATAGAGGTGGATTTACCAGATCTAAAGCCAAATTTCAATGAAGATATTAAGTGATTATTCTCAATATAAGGGTAAATTTGACCATAAATTATGTATTCAAAAAATTTTGAGAAGAGTGCCGAGCTTATTGGACGATAACTCCTCAAGTCTTTCACATCACCTTTTTTATGTATAGGTTGCTTTTGAAATCTTTAAACACTTTGGAGAAGTACCTCGAGTTAAGAATAAATTATACAAAATTGTTAGTGGCTAACAATAAATGTAATAACTTGTTTGGTAAAATAATTAGAAATACCATACGCATCACAGCTACGTGACATCGATAACCTACCAACAGCACTCGAGACATCTTCAGTAGGCATAGTCTCCCAGTGGAATTGGTCGGGATTAGCATTATGAACATTGTCACAAAGAGTCATAGCTTCCACACTATTTTCCACTCGTTGGGGAAATACCTAAAGGTATGCTAATCTTTCTTGATCTCTGAGTATTAATTAATTACCGCGTAGCTTTGGATTTGTTATTTACTGATTCAATATAATGAGAGCATGCTCTGCCTTTGGCCAATTTCACTTGCTTTTGTTTTCACTTAATGTCTTAATTCTGTGTGTGCTTGTATATATAATAATATAACATAACTTTACCCTTTAAAGATTTCAAGTCAGCATTATACCAGTTAATTTTCTTGTTGTGGATTTATTCATTACTCTCCTCAAACGGAAACATGAATTAAACAAATCAGTGAAAACATTTAAAAAATCCAAAAATACTAAATCTAAGTTCTTTGAATAATCAAGTACAAGGTTCCAATTAATGGACGATATAGCTCAAATGAAAATATCATAATTATTTGCAGAATAGATCCTAGAAAGAGTATAAGTGGGCTGCTCATGTTTTAAATTATTACAGTTTAAATTAGAAAAGAGGGCAAAATGATCAGTTATATAAATATTGATTACAGTGGTGCTATAAAGACTCTGGTCGAGATCAATTAAAATATAATCGAGACAGGCGTCCTGCCGAGTAGCAACCAAGGACATGTAATGAAGATTAAAAGATCGTAATATATTCTGGCAATACATAACAATGGAAAGATAGTCAGACTGAAAAATTCAATGCCATAGACGGGATTTGAACCACGGATCCTCTGGTTGCCGTCCAGCCGCTCTAACCCTTGAGCTACTATGGCCAACGTGCCGATATGACATTAAATTCTCCAACTGACTCCTGATTTTTTATTGTAAGTGCAAATGCAGCTTTGTTCATTGAAATGAGTTACTCTATTGGTACCACCCTGACATCTGATCTCTATTTATCTGTTTTGGTGACTACTTTGCATGTTCTTCAAGTGGACTAATAGCAGACTTTATTTTCGAGTCAGAAGTAAAACTGAAGTGAATAAGCAAAAAAACTGAATTCAAAAATTTTAACAAGAAAAATTGTGCTATCGTTGATTTGAATGTGCTTTGTACATCCACATTTGTTAATGTAGTGTTCCATCCATATCGAGTGCATGTGTTCTCTCTGACTTTAGAGCCCAAGATAGTTAAACTTCATACCTGTAATTACAGCTACATTCAGGGCGAAAATTCGTGTAAAGCTAATCAGAATTTGAATGACACAATTTCTTGCGCTGGTAACATTAATCCACTCAATTTACCCAACAAGAAAACGGTTTGATCTTCCAAAAACACTTAGATCATTTTACCAGTTTCTTAAAACTACAAATTCATATGGAACTCATTCCAAGTCGTTTCATATAAAATGACTTGATGAATTGAAATGGTTAACATTTGATTCCTTCTGTAAATACCCTATAATATTTTTACCTAAGGATGATAATGGTAAAGATGAACATACAAAATCAAACTCATTGCTATCCAAACCTCTTACAAACAAAGTTATGCTAGGGCGCTGTTCAGACAACATAAAAATTCATACTATCACAAGAATGCAAATAATGTTCTCGCCATAATCATCAAGAAACAAGATGGTGCAATAGCGCAAGTTGATACAAACGTAAAGAGTGATGTTATGGAAAGTAAGAAACAATTTCGATCAGTTATACAGACCATCAGACTTTGTATCAGACAACAGATTCCACGAAAGTGAAAATATGATTCTGGCAGAATAAACAATGCGGAACCCACAACCAATGATTGAAAATTTCGATCACTAATCAGATATCTGGTTAACACTAGTAATGCAGATTCGAAGGAACATTTTACAAAGTAGTTCACGAGAAGTAAGTACACCAGCTCCATAATTCAAAATAAATGGATAAAGTAACTGATCTTATAAGATTATTTTGTGTCAAATATAAGAAGATCTGAAGATATTTAACGGATGAAGCAACTACTCAGTCAAATTCACCAAATGAACTCAGTTCTCACTCTGTGCCCGATATGTTACAAAGGAATTAATGACTTAAAGGAAAGATTTTCTTGAATTTGTTTCAGTGTATGATGTGATAAGTTCTGCTTCACTTCACACTATAATAAAACATGCAACAAAATTGGAATTTAAGGCAATAATTTGAGAGGAGCTGGTTGTGTTGAAACAGATTCGATTTCCTGGAGTACAGGCATTATTTAAAGGAAAAGTCTCAACAGCCCCGCATACTACTGTGCTGTACACTTATTAATTTGTGTTCACTGGATGCTAACAAAGTACCTTTGAGTAGAAACTGAGTGAGTGTAATCACAGACGTACGTTCCTGTTTCCATATGTCAACGAAAAGAAATCACATCCTGAAAGTTGAAATTAAACTTTTATTCAAAATAAAAGAACACCAAGGAAATCTCTTTATGTGAAACTCGGTTACAGCGTCACGATCCAGTACTGATGTTTAAAGAAATGTTTAAACCTATTATTTATGCGTTAGCACTTATAAATGAAGAAACAAAATTTCCATTAAGGCCCATACGATCGCCAGTTCCATCTGTAAGTTCATATTTGTTGGAACTTTTTTTTAATTCAGTAAAATGTTGACCATAGTTTCTTAATCCAAGCAACGAAACTTGGTAAACTATGTTCTGGAATACCTCGTAGTACTGGAGTTACGTTAACAATGTAAGAATAATAATTTGCAGTTGCGCAATAAAAACACGGATATGCCAAACTGTGACTAAACAATGTTCTTTTGAAGCGAAATAGCCCAACTGAAAATAACGAAGTAAATAAATTCCAAAACATGTACGCTTTGTCCGCTTCACACCATGGGACTTTGAGCACTTCTTGCAATAGAGGCAGTACTTAAGCAAACATTGCAGGTTAGTTACTGTTGAAAACACATAGTTTAATACATTCCAATGCTAATTTTACAAATTATAAACGCACCAATAAAGTCAATGATCACATTATTTCACAATGAGCGTATTCTATCTCTTTTATAATACTAATACAAGTATTGTAAATCTGTCACGTAAAATGAAAATGCTTTAATATATATATATATATATATATATATATATATATATTAAACATATAATTCCAGGATAAAATGGTTAGAATTATTATATATCATTATTATGCATATTATTTATTTATATGAAGGAAGTATCAACCTAAGTAACTGCTCTTTGAAAATTGCCTACTTATTTTTTAAACATTTCAAAGTGTATTTCAAAACATTTCACAGCACAAAAATGTTACCTTACTAGCTGCTCCTAATCATCGAATGTGGAACACTGTTTGGAATTGCAGTGAACGACTAACGTATTTTCTATCAGAAATCCATGGTTACTGTCACGAAACAATGCCTTATATTGAGAAAACGATCCTAGGTCGCAGGATGTTAACCTCGCATATTTGAAACGGGGCATATCCACACAATCAACTTGGAACTTAATCATTCTTCCACATTAGCGTGTGTAGGCGATGTTTAGAATAGGTAGAGTCAGAATGAAAAATGCAATACCATTGCAGGGATTTGAACCACGGATCTACCGATCTCCATCTGGATGCTCTTAACCATTGAGCTACTATGGTGGCCAACATGCCAGCATGACACTAAATTCTCCATCTAATTCGTATTTTACCAGTAAATCACTAGGGTTCTCACATACAATGAGACATGCAACTTTTTCTGGCGACTTACTATGCTGTAAGTACTTAAGTCCCAGCCTTCAAGTTACCACTATTAGGTAAATTGATGGAAATTACTCGTTCTTGCACACTAGCCGTGTGTGGGCGATGTTTAGAATAGGTAAAGTTACATTGAAAAATGCAAAGCCATAGCCGGATTTGAACCATGAACCTCCCAGTCTCCTTCTGGTTGCTGTTAACCATTGAGCTACTATGGCCAACATGCCAGCATCACACTCAATCCTCCAACTGACTCGAGTAGTTTACCGGGAAAATACTAATTTTTGGGAGTATCTTCATCAGGAATAGCAGGTCATCTGCGACCCACCCCATATTACTAAGCTCTCAATGTCTAACTTTGGTACTACCTTACACTCTGTATATTGTTTTAGTGCATCTTATAGAAGGTTTTTCATTTAAAACCTAACGGAGCACACGGCATTTCGCCTCTTTCGCGATCTTGCTGGATTCCCCCACTACCGGCTATCCTTGTGCGCGGGGGCTAGCGATGTGCACTCCGCTTGGCAGTATTTTACCGGCCACCAACATGAACAGGCCTTTAATTCTAGAGCAACACAATCTCGTGTGTAGAATTTATTAAACATGGGAATCATCAAGACTTGTTCGCACAGAGTATATTCAAATGTTCCCTGGTGAAGTACCTCCTTTCAGATTTGCAATTCACGTGCTTGTGGAGAAATTGAAAACCACTAGTTCTGTGGCAAACAAAAAACGAAAGTGTAAACTACAGTGTTAACAGAGGAAAAGTTAGGTGACAAGAGGCGCGTGTTTTCAAAGTGACCAACCAAGTCCATCCTAAAATCAGCACAATGGGTGGGAATTCAGTCTTCTGCCCATAGATGATTTAAATTATTAAAATTAAAGCCGTATAACTGTACAAGTGTCCATCCTTTAAAACGCGGTAACCAGTATCACGAATGCATTATTGTGAATGGTTCCTTTAACCAGTGAATGGCGGTTTAATTGATGCAGAGCTTCTCTTCTTTTCCGATGAGGCGTGGTTCCAACTCAGTGGTCGTGTCAGCACACAATACAGTCAGTACTGAGCCTCTGAAAATCCACATCTCGTTCAAGATATCCTTCATTGTGATAGAAAGTTGGAGTTTGGTGTGCTGTTAGCGCTAGATGCATAATCGGTCCAATATTCTAAGAGCAGACTGTAAATATAGAGAGATACTGAAACATCATTTTGACCCTATTTTATCATGAACCGACAGAAGAAGACAAATCATATGGGTGGTTTCAACAAGATTCTGTTACTGCCCATACGGCAGAGGAATTCATGAATAAAATTAGGGAAGTGTTTGAATATAGAGTCATTAGTGCTGGTGTATGGCCCTATGGGTCCTCCGATGTAAAAGTGTGTGATTTCTACTTGCGGTATAACCTTAAAGATAAAGTTTATGACAGAAATCTTCATTCATTGGAATAACTAAAACAAAATATTAAAAATGAAACCGAAAACATTACAGTGGGTCAATTAAATGTGTTCTCCCGATATAATGCTTTCTTAGCCGAGGGAGGATAGTATTGTCGCGAAACCGTATCTACGATCGCGTGGCTTGTATACACAAAAGAAACCGATAGGAGGGCAGTGTGAAAACCGAGAGCCCGCGGACACAGATAACAGGCAGATAAGGGTCTGCCGAAACAAACTGAGATAAATGGAAATTTCTAGTTACATATGGACTGATAGAGATTGTTCGCGTTCTGGTTTATTTGCGAACCATCTAGAAATTATCTTTGAAGTATTTAAAGAGGCGATGATTGGCCAAGAGGAGTAGTTGTAGTTGTGAAAGTGTTGTGAAATGAGAGGCAGCCAGCTGTGTTGTTGTAACGAGTGCTAAGGATGTAATCTGCTATCACTGTCGTTATTGTGATCGACCTTGGTAGACTGATGGTGTATGTAACGTAATGCTTCTGTAATCTATAAGAGTATTTCTACGAAAATAAAGGAGATTTTTAATTTCTGCAACTCGGCCTCTTAATTCTACGAACCCACAAAGTTACAGTATTCATAGCATCTTCTATAAGGTAAGGATGTTTTTATACATGCTTTACGCCCGGAGTTTATGTAGGAGCAAAGCCGGCTGTTGCACACACAATCGTGCACAGTGAAAATGCCGTGCGCCCGTTAGGTTTTAAGTGAAGAACCTTGTATATCTGCATACAACACCACTTTATGGATAGAATGACAGAGTGAGACAGAGATATAGTACCTATGATTCTCGCAAAATTCGTTATCAATTCATCCCATACATTTGTCCATCAAACGTGCAGTATTAAAAGTCGCATTACGTAGCAATAACCTAATAAATTATTTATTTAAACAAACTGGTGAATCCAGCGCTCCAAGGAGAAAGGGCTGTACCATTGGCTTTAATTCTACGGAATCACAAGTTAGGACATGAACATGTATTACCCTTTCATTCTACGAGGGCTGTTGAATAAAGAATAATCACAATTTTTTTGACAATGTACCATTACTCATCCTCATAATTTTGATGGTCCTTCTCAAAATAGTCTCCCCTGAATGCGATGCACTTCTCCCGGCGTTTCTGCCAGTCTTCAAAGACATGTTGGAAACCATTATTTGAGAGATCCTTCAAAATCACCTCCTTCACCACTGCTGAAGATGGATAATGCCTCCCACGAAGGTGTTTCTTCAAGTTAGGGAATAGAAAAATAGTCACATAGGGCTAAATCCGGACTATAGGGAAGGTGAGGGATGTACTTCACGTTGATTTTTGCAAGATATTCAGCAACAACATTGGCAATAAGCAGCAGCACATTATCGTGGTACAGCATCCCGCCTGCTTCATGGAAATTTGGTCTTTTGCTCCTGATATGGACTTGCAATGTTTTCAGGACATGCCTGTAGTATTCTCCAGTTACTGATGTGTGTGCAGGTACAACGTGCTGATAAACATTTACATGAATATCAAAGAATAAGATGACCATAACTTTTCCAGCAGAAGCAACCACTTTTGCATTTTTGGAGGTTGATGATGAAGGAGATTACTACACTGAGCTTTGCTGTTTGCTCGCAGGATCAAAATTATGTAGCCAAGTTTCATCAGCAGTGATTACGTTTAAAAGAAACTCCGGATCTTCCTCTAACATCAAATTTAACTGCATGATACCTCAATTGCAGCGGTAGGCGATACTGAACATGTCTGAACTTGCCTGGCTCTCACAGGCGGAAACCAGGAGTACCGACAATGAAACTACTACGGCGTGTTTTTTTTCACGTTGCTAACAGTATACAATAAGATTGAATTTTAGTGCTAAAAATTATGACCATAAAAAATTATGCTCATTCTTTATTGAACAGCCCTCGGTTAAAGTTTAACTCCATAGTTTGAATTATTGGTGATGCAAAGTGCTCTTCTGTAGAAATTGTAGTAATAATAATTGTCGCAACCTCATTTTGCATCTATAATGGATGCAGTGTTAACTTAAAACCGAGGGTGTTTAACTGAAATTGCAAAATGCCTCCAGCATTTTCATTCAAATGCATGTGCTTATATTTTTGTTGTCAGTTTTGTTTAATTTTTTCAAAAAATTGTATGAAATTATATTTACCTAAAACCTTTGAATTTATCAATACATATTTCTATGCATATTTACAGAACACATCACCTGATGGAGACGCTCCTGCAAGTCCTAGAGAGCAAGAGAAGAAATCTGCAATAACAAATCCAGTTTTCGCTGCAATGTTACAAGACTTGGATAATTACTTAGAAAGTGTAAATAGCGCTAAGCGTCAGGTAAGATAAAAGTTGCTATTGCATATATTACAGTTCTATGTATTTTTTCCCAATCTATTTCCTTTCAGAGCAGGGGTTGGGAACCTGTAGTAGACGAATAGCATCGTCATCCCCCCATTTCACATTCTGTGTACGTTGAAAAACAAAGGCTAGTTGCCTGGCCGCTGCACTCTTACATAGATATGACTTTCGTCACACCTTTTATGTTATGTATAATGTTTTGTATATTACAAATACAACCAAGTGGGATGGCTCAGGCGGTTTCATCTGTGGTCCGCCTGTAACCTACCTGAACCGTAGGTTTTTTGGGTTTTTTTTTTTTTCCTTTGTTGCCAGGCGAATACTGGATAGGTTAATTACATCCCCAGAATTTCAGATGATGGCCCTTTTCAGGATAGAAGTGTCAGTGGGAGTCTCGGCGCTGCATGGCAGGATGATATGCTCCTGGTAAACACTTCCTCCTCCGATAGAACGGGCTCTGATCTCCGGGCCGCCGGCCTAGTGGACTGCTTAAGGACCACAGTAGGTGGGATGCCGATTGTACTGGCCTACCAGGGAGTTTCCAACTGGTAAAACTTTATGGAACCTGTCCTCTACACTGTCATGATTCCTTGGGTCGGCCTCGCTCTGTATCTTCTCGCCTCATCCTTCCTCTCCAGAATGCCCCACTTAGGTGCATAGGTACTGTACCGTTTCTAGGGAATGAATTAACGCGTGAAAGAATACTATAAACATGGTCTCATTTACCCGACATGTTTGAAAATCAATAAGGATAAGGAAAACCCTAAATTGAAAAAGGTCCAAATAGGATGGTTAAGGAAACAGGCACAACATTTTTCAAAATTGGTTGTTTTCAACTAATTCTTTATACTGCCAAGATTCTAAATGTAACAATGTACCTTTTTGCTCTGCCTTAGAAACTGTTAACAATTAAGTTTAGTACATGTCAATTGAATGTCTTTGCCTCTGGTTACAAATGGTTATTTCTTTATATACACTGAAAGTCATTACGATTTCTTTTTATGTTCTAAGTGCCCTAACTCCTCAAATTTGCGTTAAATGACACGAGAGAACATAGGGAAAATTTGGAATAAAAATTTAGAAGGAGTGTCCAAGACTTACATTGTGAAGTGAAGCCAAAAAGTGTTGTCCCAATGTTCCTACCTACGAAGGGTTGAAGAGAAGGTTGTAATGTTGTGCCTCCGAGATCCCAGTCGGAAGTGCTCTTCCTGTCCACACGCCTCTCAGACAAAACGTCAGAGCCACTCCCTCCCGGCGCTGCGTTATTCAACTGTCGAACTTCTTGCTCCCTCTATAAGTGGCACTAGCGCTACCTAGCGCTCAGCGGCAGCACTCGTATAAGACTCGTAACTAGGCAGCACGGGCGATAATCTAACGAGCTGGAGATGAGCAACACAGCTCGGGTGCTGAGGCGAGCCATAGTTAAACAAGGTAGATGAATCTTTGTGGGGAGGTGGGTACAGTACAATAGATCAAGACTGGTGGTAGTGCGAAGCCCCTGCGTACGAGACTGCCCAATCCTATTTACAAACACACCTTGAAATGCAACGAAATTCTTATTTGCTACTCATGAGAATTTAAGTGAATTCTAGAGTAATTAATCTAGCATTAATTTTAAGCTACTTAAAGTTTTATCGACCTCCTTGGGAATCGAACATGCAACTGAGTCACCGAGCTCGACTAGCTGGTATTGTGACAACGTTATGTAGAATTGCATTATGCTGTTCATTTTTCGCCGCTAAAAATTAACAGATAACTTAATTCTATAATTTATTATAATTTCATATTTGTTTCACACTTCTCAGCATGCTTCGTATTGAGGTGATGTATGTTGTCAAAATGTGGAATAAAAGAATAGGACCGCAGCATAACAAACAGATTTCCTTTTCATTCTGATGAATATAAAAAAAATCCAATTCCCACCTCTTATTGAAAGAATATATATTTTATAGGCTACGCCTACCTATAAAGTAACCCACATCAGTGACTGTTTCTGGATCCCTCCTTTTGTGTAAGAGGAGAACAAATTAGTTTGACTAAGCAGGTTGGTATGAGTAATTGAGAGGAAATTCCTGGTGCACTCAATACCTTCAACCCAGTTCCCCAGCCCGGTTTTAGAGGGTAAAAGAAGCATATCAGACACTTAAAATTATAATCAATTCCATAATATTCGGTTTGTTAAATAATTGCAGTAATGGCATGTATGGACATCACGGCAGAACTAAACAATTGCCATATTAGAAATGGCCACTACTGCACTTGGATGTAATACTGAATAAAGGCATTAAAAGAAAAGGTTTGAGAACAATAAACAGCGATCAAACACAGGCAATAGCTTACTTGGAGATACAGAGTTTCCAATAATTATTATAATTATATTATAATGTATGGTAGGATTTTACAAGTTCATTGTGATCTAAGTATTATGTTTAATTGATTGAAATTACCTATAATTAATCCAGTAACTCAAACAGTTTACAAATAAAACTAGGTTTATTTTCTGTACCAATCACTACACAAAAGGTCTAAGCGAAATTCAACTTCAGCCCGTGCTATGACAAGAATATCTGGGTAATGCTTGCAATATATATAATATAATGCTTGTTTGATATAGCTTCTCTATAGGCCCGCCTCACGTTCAAGAGGTCCCGAGTTCGAATCTCGGTCAGTGTGAGTTACCTGGATAAGGTTTTTCCGGGGTTTTCCCTCATCCTGAAAGACGAATTCCGGGTAACTCTAGCATCATTTGAGCCATTCCATTCATTGTCCGATATGACTTAACTTTGGAGGACGTAAATTACCAAAAAAACTCATTTCTGAGTTAGCTCCTAATGTAGAAATCCAACGGAGTAAGATCTTTACTTCCAGTTGGTCATAAAATAGGTCAGTTTTTGCCAATCCATGCCCTTATCGGATATGGTTTGCACGATGATCCATCATGTTGAAAGATTGTTTGCAATGCCATTTCCGTTTTCTCGATTTTAAAAAGTAGGAAATTTTGTAGCATGTCCATATACGCAGTAAAGCTGGTGATTTCTTCAACAAAAGAAGATGAATAAAACATCTTGTTATGCATAAGCCCAATCAAGCGTTCACGATTTATAAGATTGGCTCGTAAATCCGCTTTATACTTATTGTAAACTCCTGAAACGACTCTATCATGCTTATTCCTAGCTGTAATAGATAATTTGGTTATTTTATGCTCATCGCTGTCTTAATTTTAAGAGAATCGTAGGTAAATTGCAGGATAAGAAAGGTTCTGCGGAGCTCAAATGAGGCAATGTGCATCATGGACAATCTAGAACGTGTCCATGTAACACACGTCTAATTTCCAGTGCCCATATTTTACAAGTGTGACGATTAACACAACCATTTATATGGAACTTGGCCTCATTGGAAATGATGTACTCAAGATATTTTGGTTCATTGTCAATTCTTTATAGCATGGTAGCAACGAGTTCAGTCCTTTACAATTTGTTCTGCGGCTTTGTTGCATGCAAGAGTTGAACGTTATTGCAATGATATTTAAAACTCTTCCGTATGACGTCAGGCACTGTTGACATCGGAACACCTAACTGTACGTCTAGGACTGGGAGCAAGGACTGTCGAATTCGTTTGACATATTCTTCTGACGTTCACAACTTTCCTCTTGACATACCCTTTCTATGGATAGAGTCAACATGAAAAATTCAATGCCATGGCCGGAATTTGAACCACGGATCTCCTGGTTTCCGTCCAGTCACTCTTAACCTTTGAGCTACCATGGCCAACGTGCCTTCCTGATATTAAATTCTCCAGTTGACTCGTATATTTCCCCGGTAGACCACTAGGGGCTCTCGCATCCGACTCTATCAATCAAATATCTTAGCCTATATATGGCTAGTGTGGAGAAATGATTAATTTCAATCAATTAACTAAAATACCCTTTCTATATTATTGGTCTCCTTAAACTGTGTGTGCCACTCTCTGATATATTCCTATTTTCATATGAAGTATATTTATTGTGCCACAGTCACAAATTTGTGTTTCGGCAATTATAAGGCGCACGTGGCAGTTTCTTGTACAGTAAACATTTCACAAAAGCACATAGAAAACATTTTGAAGAAAGCAAGGAACACTTCTATATCACCTCTATAAACATTTCAAATACTATTTTGATACAAATAAATGAAATTGTGAATGATTTGGAGAGATTATTAGTATACAGAATATGCTTATGTAATAACATGCAATGCATCAATCTGAAATTTTGCAACAATAGGTTTATTATGACGACTGAAATAATGATAGACAAAATTGTGAGCGTAAATTGAGTTCTTTTAATCCAATATACATAACACTTGGTTTACAGTGAACTTTTAAAACCACACCATCTTCCCCTGGTAATTATGTGTATAGTTGTTGTGAGCTGTGTAACTAATATATAATGAATTATACTAGGTCTATAAAGTAATACAAATTAATATTTTCAAACTAAGTTAATAATGGCTGCCAATATGAATTGCTTCTAAATGCAACTGCTTCCAAAGTTACTTGGTGAAAATCTTTATCACAATGTTTATCGGTAACAGTTATGACCATTTATAAATCAACAAATGCAAATTCGGTAACTACAAACATAGCTTTCAAGGGCAATCGACACTAACAGACAGTATAAAATGTTTTAGTGTAGGTTGACTTCAATACAATATAACAGAAAACCTGAATCGTTTGAAGTCCAAATATACACAATTGTTCTAAGCTGCAAATGGCAATTTTGAATGGTTCCAGCTACAAATATAAATTATTTTCAGAGTAGTTACTATTATTGGCAGTATGAATGGTTTCATAGTGATTAACTTTGTTGTGGTTATTACCTGGAAGCGTAAATGGTTTTAGCTCAAATGTAATCACCTCGACTATATTATTACTGTTAAATGCAAGCATAATTAATTACAAGTCCAAGTTTAATTGTTTTATGTCTAATTATTTCTACCAGAAGGCATAAATGATTTCAACTCACAGTGCAATTGCTTTGAGAATTAGTGCCATTAACTACAAGCATAAATACTTACAACTTCCGTTGTCAGTTGTTCGGAATATACATAACTATTGTTGTCATCCACATCCATGAGGAGGTTGTGGAGGAGAATTTGGTTGGTTTACTGTTAGTTTACCACCAAAGACAGAGAGTAGCTTATCGAGTTAACGGCAACAAGAGGAAAGTGTTCAATAGCAGCGGCAATAATTTACTTGAAGAAACCTCTGCCTCACACAAACGAGGAGCTACAGTCATAGCAACCAATAACATAGTCATAAAAACTTATTGTTTTCTTTTGTGTTATTAAGGTGAGGAAGTGGGAATGGCAATATACGTAAGAATGGTCGAGAGATAATGATGAGAGTAAGCTAGAGTACTACCCATTAGTAAATGTTGGTGCTATCTGCCGATGAGAAATCAAGAACGGTGAATGGAACAATGACATAAGTCCCTGGTAGCCACTCGGTTTCAGAGCAAAGTATCAGAAGCTACTTGTGTACTTTATTTGTTAGTTTGTTTAAATCATCTGCGTTTTCAATCATAGTTTTGTGTATTAAGAATAACTAAACACTATAATAACACAACTTCACTATTTACTTATCTTATCCACAATCCTTCGGGACCGGTTTCAAAGCAACATCTGCTTCCTTTTCAACCTGTCAGCTTAGCATGACTGAATGTCTGACCGACCGACCGACCGACCGACCGACCGACCGACCGACCGACCGACCGACCGAACTCCGGAGTTTGAAGAATAGCTATCTTACTGCCATCTACCGGGGACAACACAAACTTATTTATGACATCTACTTGTGGGATATCCAAATTTATCACGCGATCTCTATTTTTCAAATTAAATATTTTCTCCCAAACCATTAAATCTATTATTTGGTTCAATTGCTTCAATAATTTAACTTTGGGTTTATTTCGTGTTTAAATGGCCAAAAATGATCAGCCACTGCCGATTTAACCGTCTGTTTATATTTAATCTTTCTGAAATGTTCCTTCACTCTGGTTTCCAAATTACGTTTGGTCCTATCAATATAAATTCTATCACACTCCAGGCAGTTAACTTGATAAATACCAGATTTTTTGTTGTCTGAAATTTTGACTTTTGTAGAAAACTAGTAAATTTTTATGCTGTATTTATTTTGAGGTGCCAATATTATACCAACTTCTTTGATTTTTTTTTTTTTTTTTTTTTTGGAATTTTAATTTGCCCGTGGATGATAGGTAAATTTTTTGAAAATATAATCATTTTAATACTTTTTAAGAGTAGAAACGTCATTTACACTTTTTTACATTTAAATTTTTCTAACCTTTTGTGTATAAAATTTTCATTAAATCCGTTAATTAAAGCAGTGTTAATAATGTGTTTATATCCTATATTAAATTCTTCCTTGTTTAGAGGTATGTTTATCAACCTGTAAATCAAAGTATTAAAATCAGCAAATTTGTGTGAGAAAGTGTTGAAACTTTTATTTTTATATAGTTATCAGTGTGATTTGACTTCCTATAAATGCCAAAGTTTAATTTATTGTTATTTTTATTATCTTTTGATCCATGAAGGAGAGGTAACCATTGTTTTCAATTTCTAATGTGAGCTTTATAGTTTTTTCCTGCAAATTTAGAAGTTTTAAAGCATCATCTACATACATCTCAGGAACTATGGCAAAAGTGCCATCCACCTATCTATACTATATTTTAAAAATTGAAGATTTTTTTTATATAATACTGGCACCTCAAAATAAATACAGAATAAAAAATTTATTACAGTTTTCTAAACAAAAATTCAAACAACAAAGAGTCTGGTACTTATCAAGTTAACTGTTTGCAGTGCGATAGGATTTATATTGGTAGGACCAAACGTAATTTGGAAACCAGAGCGAAGGAAAATTTCAGAAATATTAAATATAAACAGACAGATAAATCGGCAGTGGCTGATCATTTTTGGTCATCTAAACATGAAATAAACCCAGAAGTTAAATTATTGAAGCAACTGAACGAACCGATAGATTTAATGGTTTGGGAGAAAATATTGATTTTGAAAAATAGAGATCGCGAGATGAATTTTGGTATCCCACAAGTAGATGTCATCAATAAGTTTATGTCGTCCCCGGTAGATGACAGTAAGCTATTCTTCAAATTTCGGAAGTGGACAAGGTCGGTCAGTCAGTCAGTCAGTCAGTGTGTCAGTGCCTAGCTGGCAGGTTGAAAAAGAAGATGTTGCTTTGAAACCGGTCCCAAAGGATTGTGGATAAGATAAGTAAATAGTGAATTTGTGTTACTATAGTGTTTATTTTTTCTTAATACTTAGTTTACCTCACTGTCAGCAGCTTCAGCTTTTTACATAAATAGTTGTGTGTGTTTGAGTGTCATAGCAGGTATGCTTCCATATAGTTATCGATGTGTTTGAGACCTTCTGTATCTGATGGTCAGTGGTTCTGAGCTGCTTAAATCTGTCCATTATGGATTCAACACTCCTCTAACCCAAATGTTTGTGAAGTCCGAGATTTGGTATGTTCAACAAACTATTAGTGGCTGCAGGTAACATGTTCATTGATTGTCTTACAAACATTTAATGTAACATCATGTTCCATTAAAATTGCCAAGGACGCTCATCGCTTTCAGGGCTTCCATCCCAGAAGGTATTCCTTAAATTTGTTGTGAAATTATTTTTCAAATAAATATAATACTTAGATCAAGTTACTTATGCATAGTATATATAATGATCAATATGGTTCAGAGTTTTTAAAATCAAATGTTTGATTTGTGTGTCAGCACTTCTTTACATGTCATATAATCTGGCTAAGCATCAGTGTACTGCAGGTCAGAAAGGAAAAGGTATCCAATTTCATGGAAAATTATCTAACAAGCATAACATGAACATGTGAATGGGTACGCTTATATATTTTTATCATCAGTGTTCACTTTATATTGCTAACAAAATCCATATCACAACTATAACAAACTTAATTGACACGACTTTAAGATGGAATGTAATTTTTCAAAACAATCCTATTTAATACATAATTATTCAAAGATAAGAGAATCTTTAGTTACTATTATATATTGCCTGATAATTACATTTACTTTATATCAATGGCTTTATCTTTTTACATAATTTAATTAGGTTCTCAGTGGCCGATACCGAATTCTATTCTAACATCTGCTTTATTAGTCGCTTAAATTTAACCATCTTAGATGCTTAAGGTGCATCTCTGTTCTAGTAATTGGTCCTAACTTAAATTTCTTATACCAGGAATGTTTCGAAGGGAGTATACCTGCATCTCAAAACAGCCCGACACATGAAAAGAGAAGCATCTGGACCACCAAGAATTACAGACCCTTAAAATCGAGATCACTTACTTCAATTTCCTTACCAAGGTGAGTATCCGCATTTTATGAATTATCAAAACGGTAATACGCTATTAATCTAAATTAACTGTTCTTTCACGTAGGCCGTATGTAGGCTAAAGTATGGAAAGGTAGAGTCAGACTGAAAAATTCAAAACCATAGCCGGGATTTGAGCCACGGATCTTCTGGGTCTCCGTCCAGCCGCTCTAACCATTGAGCTACTATGGCCAACGATATGACATTAAATTCTCCAACAGACACGTATTTTTCCCGGTAAACCACTTAGGAGTTCTCATAAACACATGAGACAACTACCTTAATGGCGACTTACAACGTGTAAGTACTTTAAGGCCCGGTCTTTATTGTTAACCACTATATTAATACGTGTCAGTTGGAGAATTTAATGTCATATCGGCACGTTGGCCATAGTAGCTCAACGGTTAGAGCGGCTGGACGGAGACCAGAAGATTCGTGGTTCATATCGCGGCTATGGCATTGAATTTTTCAGTCTGACTCCAACTTTCCATACCTTAGCCTACACACAGCCAGTGTGAAAGAACAATTACTTTCCATTTATTGGTTAACTATAAAATCATAGCCTTAAAGTACTTACACGTTGTAAGTCGCCATTAAGGTAGTTGTCTCATGTGTTTATCAGAACTCCTAAGTGGTTTACCGAGAAAAATACGTGTCAGTTGGAGAATTTAATGTCATATCGGCACGTTGGCCATCGTAGCTCAAGGGTTAGAGCGGCTGGACGGAGACCAGAAGATGCGTGGTTCAATTCCCGGCTATGGCATTGAATTTTTCAGTCTGACTCTACCTTTCCACGCTATTAATCTATTTAGAATTTCAAAGCATAAGTCTAAAAAGCTCAAAGTAAAGTGCAGCAGGAAGATTCTGCCCTCACCACCAGAATGATTGCCAGAATGCCTCTTTTCAGCAGGATAAATCTTCTGAAAAGAGTGTTAGCGCATTACTGAAAAAGGGGCAAATTGATTCGAACACCGCTTTTCAAAAAGTTTTAAAATCTTTTTTGAACTTAAGTTATGGAATTTATTTAAAAATGGTTTTTATGCCTTTTGGAATTTTATTTATTGGTATTTATAGTTTTTAGTGTGTTCTTTTTCTAATTGCTCATGTTTATTTTATTTTCCATTTCATTTAGATTTTTGTAATTTATAGTGAAATTTATCTCTGGCTATTGCCAGGATTTAGTTTTCTAAAGCGCACTGATGACTATACAGTTGAACGCTCTTATATAAAAATCATCATCAAAGTAAGGGTATCCAAAAGTTAGGTTAACTTGAGTTACAAGTTTTATAAATGACGAGTCATGTATTGCGAGAGCTATGTTCGAGTATCGGAATTATGTACCACAAATAGACGCGTAGCTGCACCAGTGCTCGTCGGTTGCCAAACCTTATTTGTTGTTCCCCGTTTGCGCAGCCCTAACTTTAGTATTAGCTTTAATTAGATCAAGAACAACAATGGATATTTTGTAATAATATACATCATTGCTATGAGCTGCAAGGTATGTCTCCTCCACTTATAACAAAAGGAGTGTATTATTGTTTTATCAAATATACGATGGCTGTTCAATAATTATAATTTTATACGGTCATAATTTTTCTCACTAAAATTCAATCTTATTATATTCTGTTAGCTTAATGTGAAACAAACACGCCGTAGTAGTTTCATTGTGGGTACTCTTGGTTTCCGCCTGTGAGAGCCAGGCAAGTTCAGACATGTTCAGTATTGCCTACCGCTGCAATGGAGGTAACATACAGCTAAAGTTGATGTTAGAGGAAGATCCGGAGTTTCTTTCAAACGTAATCACTGCTAATGAAACCTGTCTACATCATTTTTGATCCTGAGATCAAACAGCAAAGCTCAGTGTAGTAATCTCCTTCATCACCAAAAAAGCAAAAGTGGTTGCTTCTGCTGGGAAAGCTATGGTCATCTCATTCTTTGATATTCATGGAATGGTTTATCAGCATGTTGTACCTGCACACACATTAGTAACTAGACAATACTACAGTAATGTCCTGAAAACATTGCAAGTCCATATCGGGCGCAAAAGACCACATTTCCATGAAGCAGGCTGGATGCTGCACCACAATAATGCGCGGCTGCATATTGCCAATGTTGTTGCTGAATATCTTGAAAAAATCAACGTGAAGTGCATCCCTCACCCTCCCAATAGTCCGGATTTAGCCCCATGTTACTTTTTTCTATTCCCTAACTTGAAGAAACGCCTCCGTGGAAAGCATTATCCTTCATCAGAAGAGTGGTGAAGGCTGCGGAGGCGATTTTGAAGGATATCTCAAAAATGGTTTCCAGCTTGTCTTTGAAGACTGACAGAAACGCTGAGACAAGTGCATCGCATTCAGGGGAGACCTTTTTGAGAAGGACTATCAAAATTATAAGGATGAGTAAAGGTACGTTGCCAAAAAAAAAAAAAATTGTGATCATTCTTTATTGAACAGCCCTCCTATATTGATATACGAAGTGCATTTTAACAAGTGTTCAATCTCCGAAAACTATATAAAATTTGAAAGTCTGCTTCTATGTAATAATGGTGCAAAACACTGTTTTATGATTAATATGTGTAATATGGACATTATTTGCGTCACTGGTACTCCGTAACAAGCTAAAACGTACAAGTTACAACATAACTCTAGATGTTATTTAAAAGATGACTTTTAACATAGGGTCACATGATTTTAAATAATTTAAGCCTACTTTCTATCACTTAGATAATTTGTAGTCATGAAATAAAGCCTAGCACTGCATGTTGGCCTAGTGAATATGGTAATACTTAACCCAGTTTTATCTGTTGAATTCATTTATTCTATTGTTATGTAACTTGTAGCTATTAACAGCCCATAATAGCACAAAAATGTTTCCCTGTACCTGTGCATACTATATTTTCCTCCATAATGATTTCAAACTTTTTTTCACTCACTTTCTTCTCGGGCAGCCAGCCAGGTGAAAAGATGATTAGATATCTATGTTTCGGGAGTATGCATCTCTCCCATCATCAGGATATTTATAAAATTTTATAACCATAAATGAAATACTGGATATAACACAACTATAAACAAAGACAAAACACTATCAAAATTCGCATTACTGAACAAAAGACTCTTTTCAGTAAATTTAAATCCAGGTCAGGAGATGGCGTGAGTATAGAAAATGTGTCAAAGAAGCGTAACTACTAAACTTGATTATCAAGCTGTATTGATCTTTGCTTCTTAATTCGACGGATTTCCATTTTAAGGCCGGTTTCCCAGAGGAGCTTAACTGAAATCCAGTATCACGATTAAGCTGACCGATCTTTATCTGAAGGCTCATAGTTTTCATCATAAGTCTCAATGACTGGGAGTTCTCAATACACTGACCCACAGAGCTTTGTCCATCTCTGAACCCAGCCACTTAAAACAAGAATTACAGCACCTGAGACTCATATTCCGTCAAAACGGCTACTCAGAATATGACGCTGAAGCCTTGATTACCAGAGCTAGGAAAGGGAAACCTGTAATACAGCAAGCGTCAGATAAGCCTACCGCTACAGCCTGCATCCCGTTTACCGGCAATCTATCCGGCAGAATCAGCAGAATTCTCACCAAATACAACATTAGGACCATCCACAAGCCACCTCCGAAGATTAAAGCATAGGTTGAGACCAGTGAAGGACAAACTGGACCTCCAAGTTCCGGGAGTGTACCGCATTCCCTGTGAATGTGGGACACCGTATATAGGACCATGGCTACTAGAATAATCGAACAGGAACGGAGCATTCGTTTAATGCAACCTGAGAAGTCTGGGCTGGCAGAGCATTGTTTTGATAACGAGCATAGAGCCAATTTTCGGGAGACGACTATCTTGGTAAAATGTAACAGTTACTGGTAGCGGAGAATCAAGGAGGCTTTGGAAATTTCCTCTGAAAGGAGCACGCTTAATCGTGATGCTGGATTTCAGTTCAGTTCCTCTGGGAAACCGGCCTTAAAATGAAAATCCGTTGAATTAAGAAGCAAAGACCAACACAGCTTGATAATCAAGTTACCTTTCTTTGACACAATTTTCTATACTCAGGCCATCTCCTGGCCTGGCATTTAAATTTACTGAAAACAGTCTTTTGTTCACTAATGCGAATTTTGATAGTGTTTTTTATTTGTTTATAGTTGTGTTATATCCAGTATTTCATTTGTGGTTATAACATTTTATAAATATTCTGATGATGGGAGAGATGCACACTCCCCAAACGTTGACATCTAACCATATTTTCACCTAGCTGGCTGTCCGAGAAGAAAGTGAGCGATATATATTAATTTTCAAAGCCTGCATCTATTTTCACCAGTAATTATGTCTTTCTGTAGGCCTTACAAATTTAAGTCCATAATACTTTTTTACATGATTGTCGTGTTACAAATTGTAGAATACAGTCTGATTTTTTTTTTGTCTCCCTTCCTCACCAATGGAAGTCGCTTGGGTTCCCTCAGCGAGGGAGTCGAAGCATATTGACCTGATAGATGAAGTCAGAGTCGACCCAACCCCTAAGATGAATGAATGAATGAATGATGGAGCAATTGGTGGAATGTTGGTGGGGGAAACCAGAGGACCCGGTGGGAACCCACCCCCAGCGCCATGTTGTCCACTACAAATCTCACTTTGCGGTGGCCTGGGATCGCACCCGGGCCGCCTAGGATACAATTTTGTTTACACAACTAAATATTTAGAATATATAATACGCATTACGTACATATTTTACAGTCTCACTTACTTCAGCCTTCATTAATCCTTTTACTTCTTTTATTAAAATATATCTTCCTCTTTTCACTATATTTCATTTACTTAACCTAGTTGTATAAATTGCCTGGTGTCGCATTTTACTCTAGGAACTCAACTCGTTTGGCGCCTAGGCCTTGTAGCATTGCTGAGTAGCATAGCATCCCCTCCTCACTTAATCTAATTTCCAACTTACCTTTTCCTTGTTGTCCTAGCTTTGTTTCTTTTTCAGTCTTTAATTTCCTCTTCTTTCATTTTTCCCCGTAACCATTCTTAAGGGTATGTATGACTGAAATTTTCAAATTCTGAACTAATAATGCTAGCTTTTTCAAATGTACACCATAGGTGTAGTATATTGTAAACATGTTACAACCTAAATTTAAACCATTTTTCTCCAGCAGTTTGGAAATTATGATACATTTTGTATGTTTTTTGTTACGTCACTAAAAAAGTCCCTTGCGACAAAATATTTTGAATTTTGGTCTAATATTTTAACCATATGTTCATAATACACATAATTTTTGAAATTGCTCTGGGTTTTTCTGTGTCTCCTTTAGTTTAGGTCACAAAAATTTTTTAATTTACAAATATTCTTTTTTTGTCTAAAAAACTGTAAGCTTTGTGTTTGAAAATTAAAAATATATGCTTATATACATTTCACAATAAAACCTAGGGCAATTTCCATTCCTCGTGATATTCTGAACCTGTGTAGGAAATTTCATGAATGTAGTACAAAAACTGCATCGCAAGGAGCATTTTACAGGAAGAAAAATGCTGAAAATATGAACATTGAGAAAACAGCGATTAAAGATTTGATTGCATAACTCACATTAAATTCCACCAGGCTGATAAGTTGGACCCTCAGATTTCTTTTTCCTCTCCTCTGTTGCTGCTTTTTCCACCTTTTTCTTCTTTAGATGTTGCTTTTCTTCTGCACAACTTCGCTTCTTGCTTTGCAGGATACGAGTCTGATCTCGCTGCACTGAAGTTTTCCTTGCTGAGTCTACTACACTTTCACCTCTGATATTTTGCTGCAGCTCCAATGACTTAAGACTACCCATGTTAAACTCACTGATGCTTTTAACAGCAAGATCCAATTTTTGTTTTGATATGAAAACTTCCTTTGGGCACTTATTCCATATGACATGATGCAAAGATTCATTGGCATTCTGTGTTTTTCCTGTTTTTCACCTCTCTAGTAATGTTGTAGAAGCCAGCCTCTGATATATTGGCAACATTTTAGGAACTATTTTGTCTTCTAAAACCTTATTTTTCTTTTCTTGAATTGAAAATTTAAGAACGGAAAACAGACAAAGAATGTGGATGTAGGCAAAAGAGGGCGTGACTCTGACAGAGTTTAAAGGCCACCGACATTTAAATAAGCATTTAAAAATGGCGTCCGGAGGCAAATTATGCATTTTTCACATTCGGGAATGTCTAAATTATGTTATAGAATTAAAATAAAAAATTCGTTATTTTCACGATTTTCATGAAATTTCAGTCATACATACCCTTAACAGCTATCATCTCGTTTCGCATCTTTTCCTATTTCTTTTCCCACACTTTCTGCCTCCATAACGCTAGTTCTCTGCACTCTATCTATATAATTCACATCTTACTTTTTGCTGCCTCTTAGCCCTCTTAACGTACAATGAATCTGTTTTAAACAAGCCAAGTTTCCCTCTTCTATTACATTGGTCTACATACTTTTTCTTCCCATTCTCTCTTTACAGTCCTATTAAATTTATAATGGTCTTTTATTTTCCAGACCTCCCCATATCGCTCGTCTTTCTGGTTCTATTTTCCAAAAACCGTCTACGTTTCTATTTTCTAATTTCCATATGTCCCCCTTTCCCAATTTTTCCGCAGCTTTTTCTACCTTCTGACCATCATCAATTTCTGTTTCCCATTCTCTTTTGTTGATTCACAAAAACTGTAATGTGGCCGATTTTAATACTGTGTCTATGTGGTTGATAAGATGTCCTTAGACGAGATTCTATCAAAATGTGAAGATCACTATTCCCGCATGGACTTCAGAAGGTATTTGCTTTAGCGGTACTGAACATGTCATTATTGGGTTAATTCCCTTTTAGAGCCAACAAAATTTGCACTTGATTACGCAGAAATTATTCCACTTATCAGAATTTTATAGGCTGAACTGTTAAAACATCACTGCTTCCTCTTAGTCTTCTAACTGAACTTAAACTCTATTCCTATGTGAACACTTTAAAATGTCCTTATAAAAACAAACGTCAATTTATTTCTTGAAGGTTCAAAAGGAACCTTATGAAAAATACTGTTCATAACATAGTTAACATCATAGTTCTTTTTACTAAGAAAACCCCTCTTCGGAAGTTATCTCTTGACAAAATTCAAAAGTTACCTTATGAAAAATACTGATCATAACATAGTTAATATCATAGATTCATAGTTCTTTTTACTAAAAAGCCTCTTTTTTGGAAGTTGGCAATCATTCTTGCAAGTTCCCGCCTCAGTAGCGTAGATGGTAGCATGTCTGCCTCACGTTCAAGAGGTCCCGAGTTCGAATCTCGCGGGGTTTTACCTTATCCTTAAAGACGAATGTCGGGTAACTGTAAGCTAGATGGACCCTGGACTCATTTGAGCATCATTTCACCCAATTCATTCTCCGTCCGATATGACTTAACGTTGGAGGACTAAATTACAACAACAAAAAGTCTTGCAAGTATTAAATAGTACAGAAACTCATCCGCCAGCCACTGCAATAGAATCATCACATTGGGGGGAATAAGTTTTAATGTCTCGTCATGCACGAGAATGTGACTTTTTTTTTTAGATTTTAACGTCCTTTAACCGGCTAGGTCATATCAAATAATGCATGAATTGAGTGAAACGATGTTCAAATGAGCCCACGGTCAATAGAGCTTAGAATTACCCGTCATTCATTTTCCAGGATAACCGAAAACCTCGGGTAAAACCTTATCCATTAACCCACCGTGATCGAGATTCGAATTCGAGAGTCATTGAATGTGAGACAGACACGCTACCCCCCCCCCCTAAAGAAGTGGGCCAATTTTTGCTCCTTCCACGTGAATTCCAAAGCATTGTCTCACTATTTGTAATACATTTGTAAGATCACAATTTTGAAAACCCTCTAATCCCAAATGTTCTCCTTAATTCTTTAAAGAGAAGTAGACAACCTGTTACTTTTACTTTATAATTCTCTTTTAACATTCATTTATTAACATTTCTAGGATTAGATGTTTTTCATTCAGAGTTTGGACTACTTTCCACATATCAGTTTCTGAATTTCAAAGATTACGCTTAGGTATTTAGGACCAATTAACTTCATTATTATTATTGTTATTATTATTAATAATTTCTCTAAATTAAAATAATTATGTGTGTTCAAGTAAAGGTTTTTAAATATGAAAAACTTTTAAGTGTGTCGTGGTTAAAGAAACATCAGGAGTTAAAATGCCTACATATTATTTAGGTAAAGTGTATACAAAATAACATTTAAATATTTGCGAAATAGAAGGAAAATTCAAACGAAAACCGCGTTTTCTGCAATAAGACATATAAATCGCAATTTGACTTTCTCTCTTGCCTCCACCGTTACACCGGACCAAAATTAGCTGTCGCCGAGCCCTTAAACCCCACAGGTTCGCTCACTCACTCCACCATTGCGCAAATATGGCTAATAAAAATAATGTTTCTTTGTACCACAGTTTTAAGACGCAAGCCTTTGAGTCCTGGGAGGTTCCTACGGAATCATACGAAGAAAATAATGAAAAGGAAGAAGAGCAAAACAACTCACTGGACTCTGCAGATTCCTGCGTCACAGCTGTGCAAAGAGATAGGGAGTCCTTTACGGACACTCTATGTCATACTGAACTCGAGGTAAGTCGTTTGTTGAAATGTGTGCAATCACTAGGTCAAATGTTACTTTTTGAAATAAGATAGCATATTTTACTTTTACTACCAATAATAGGTAGAGAAAACATTATACGCACTTCAAAAGTTCGATATCAATTTTTAGAGTTCAAACAAGTGACCATCTGCACTTGTCTGTGTACAGCATGATTAAAAAATGAAGATGGCTGGCCCCGTAGCTCAGTCGATAGAGCCCCTGCATGCCGTGCTAGGGGTCCCGGGTTCGATTCCCGGGGGGGGTGCGGCTTTTCTCCAACGAATATGATTCCCTCTCTTCCCCAGAGTTTGGAAGTATGAAAAGAGTGCGAATAGTGTGCATGATTCAATGATTAAAACACTGAAATCCAAAGTATCACCACCCCAACGTCTACGAGTTAACACCTTCGATATGTCTCCAAAGGAGAACGGCCACCGATAGGACCATTGCAGTCAAAGGCGAGATATAAATGGAACAATAAAGAAAATGAAGACATAGAATGCATGTCATATGTCTTATTTTATTTGCTTTCTAAACACGCCGGAAGAAGATTTTACTTTAAAAACTCCTTCCACACAACCATGTTAAATAGTTCTTTTTTTTTTAATTTTATCAAAACTATATATATAGCAAAATTCACCCGCAAAAGTTTCAAAACTTACAGAGCTAAGTAAGAAACCTCTACGTACCTACGTAGAAACCTCTTGATACAGAGATATGGTCTACAGTAATAAACTTTGAAGACACCTCATGATTCCTAATTTGTTTACACAAATGAGCGACAATGAATTTGTTATATAAACAATTTTTGGTATTTATTTTGTATTTTCATCTGCTGATTCTAGAAATAAAGTCAGAAATTTGCCATCGCCCACCATTTTTCTGTAATTTTAAAAATATGTTGTCCCTGTTTATTAGCATTTGTAGCAAAAAAGAAGCTGATTAAAAGGATTATTTTCCAGTTTTTATTTAATTTCATTGTTTCCACAAATGAATAATAACGTCTGATGATTGTTGGTTTAAATTTTCAAGTTACACAAATGGCATTCCCATACAGAACTGTGATTGCAAGGTTACCTTCACAGTTGTTTAGAAGTTTTCTTAAAGAAACTAATTTTGTGACCTCTTCAGTTATCAATTGAGATTGAATCGTGTAATACTATTAGTAGTAAATCAGTAGTGGTAAAGTAGTAGTGCAAAAGCGTATAGAAACATGTCTCGATAGTGTGTAAATGAAAAAAAGAACTTGTTACATATTTTCTGGACTGACCTTCAAAGCGCAGAGGCAAACATTTACTCGTCTTAAAAGAAGAGATTATGAATTGTCATTTTAACGACAGAATAAACCAGAACAAGCCATGGACCCTAGAAATCTATTTTTCCAAATGTGTGACTCTATTAACTGGCTGATTGAAAGGATCCCGTCATATGCCATTGCAGTCCATATGATATGGTGCGAACCTAAGTATCATTTTACAGATTGCTACTTCTGCTTGACAAATATATCTTAAACAATTTTGAAGTCCAGACACGCTGGTAAATACTTATCTTTAGATTCTGCTATTCGATCGGTGCTCCATGGGCTAGAATCAACTCTACCACATGACCTGAGTACATCCTCATATTCAGGAATCACAGAACGATCCCATTTTGCTCAAAATAGTCCAAAGATTAATCTCACTTTTTAACACAGGAGGATTTAAATGATATTGGTTTGGGATCTCGGTTTAAGTAAAAGCTAGCAAGGCAGAATTACATTTCAACAATGAAACAAGGGAAGCTATGACAGGGTGAAATATTTTTCAGGCAACGCCAAAAGGAATTTGAGAATTTTTTTATAAAGATAAGGATCTAGTTTTCTGCAAATATGTTGAGAATTTGTTCCAATCACTGAATGTTGAACATAAGTTTGAGGATTTGTGCTTGTTTATAGACTCCTCGAAAACGAGTTATAAAGGAGTTTTGCAACGTAATGGAAACACATATATCCATCCATTCGTTTAGCCCATGCAATTTACTTGATTTTACTTGATCTTACTTTACTAGTTCTTACTATCCGCAATTACGTATAACTACTCATCTTCGCAGATATGTATGGATTTTAAAGTTATAGTCATCTTACTTGGGTTACAGTTTCAATGTACTAAATTGTACTGCTTCTTATGTAAGTGGATAGGAGAGATAAAAGTAATCTGTACATTAAAAATTCTTAACCCAAGAGAATCGTTTAATTCACGATAAGATAATATTCTTCAACCACTACTTGTATATTTTGATATATATATATATATATATATATATATATATATATATATTATTGTCTCCACTGCATGTCAGGCAGGCGTGTTTAAAATTTTGGTGAAAGGAATGAATCGTGATGGCAGTGAATCTCTCTTCCTGAAAAATAAATTCTAAGGATCAATGAGATAATGTGGTTGGCCCTAAAATAGATATTTACGGTCGTAGTTTCAAAACATTTAAATATGGAGTAAACAGCTGCGTGGTAAACTTTCAAAATTGTGTCATTAAATTCCTAGGAAACTTATAGTCTCTTAACCACACATTACTTGTCAGTAAGATAATTGAGAACTACGAGATAATGAGATAGATACGCCCTCCCATCCTAATTTCTTCCCTGAAAACCTAGGTGCTGTGAAAGATGTATACGGACACCGTTTCCACCTTGTCATCGCGGATACTGAAACACTTTAGCTGTTTAACTGGTTACCAAATATGTTGGAAGATTTCTGCTAGACACTGAAGAGAGGTGTTAGCTAAGTAGAGCCAAAAATACTATTCGCATACAATTTAAATGAGCAAATGCAATTTTAGCTAAGATATCGTAATACTGTATGTATGTATGTATAGACATGAAACATGTGTTCCATGTGATAGCTCGAAAATGCTGGTTAATGGGAAATCCTTGTAAACAGATTTTAAATCAGCATAAAAAGTGAGCCAGAAATATACTTTGTTTCCGTTGTAACATAAAATGTTTCAAATTTTGTTGGGCAGAGCTATCAGTTATGATTTTGGTATTCAGCTTTCACTCTTTCCAGTTTACCTATGATAGGTTATTAAACAATGCGATATTGCATTCTATCTAAGACTTGATATCAAAATTTCACCAGAAGTGCAAGTTTGAGCTTTCCCAAATTCACAACATAAATAGAAACTGGATATAAATGCGAAACATTTCCACTCTATCATAATTAATTTCTCTTTCGCAGGCGCGAAAAATGACTACAGTTGTAGTATTTTGAAATTTATGAGCTTTGCTTCTGGAAGATTGCACCGGCGACAAGCGCCAGTTCTTTTATTAATGTCTTCCAATGCTATGTCACCTCGTTACATCCTACGATGAAAGAAATGTGGCCGTGCTTAGTTTATGGGACGATGTAAACAAAAGCATCTGTAGGTGTGCGACATCATTGGCTGTTTGGCCTTGTAACTCTCTGCGTATGAAAAATATAGTTTGCATATCATTTTTAAAGACTTAACATCTAATGCAAAATATATAAACGACTTTACAATATCACAAATACAACGTTAAACAGTAAATAAGTAGTATTTTATTTGGTAAAATGTGTAATTTGTATGTATTAATCATAGTGCTCGCTGATCTTGCGCAGTTTAAGAGAAAGTTAAGTGAAAGAATCTGTTTAAAACATTGCTGCTCCGTGCAATATGTCAAACCCTCAGAGGAAAACAGTTAAAAATTGGTGAAAAAACAAATTATATTGTACGTGTTTTAAAGTTGTGTGAAAAATACCCAACCTTAGTAATTGAGGACGTTAATTTGTCAGCAGAAATGCCGCTGTTTCAGCGCCAAGTATTAATGTTGCTCGAAGTGAGGTTGTGAAAACTTGCACGCTATCTACTCGAGGAAAACGTCGAAAAAGAAAGAAGCCAGCTGTGGAAGGTGAATATGATGAATTTTTGTATCACAAAGTTCATATATTCTTTGAAAGAAACGATCCACCACTATTACAAATGTGCTTCAAGCAGTAAACTATGATCTCGACTAGCGAGTTTTGAATGGCTTCCACGCCAATCTTCGCGATGTAGGTTTTGAATTAGTGAAGAGAAATAGAAAAAATATAATTTTTGAGCTTGTTGTAGCGCAGGAATTATCAAAGAAAATTTTAGAAGTGGAATCCATTTAAGGAATTCGTCCGTTGTCGGATTCCAATTAGGTATGTGAAATTTTTTTTTCAGTAGGATAACAGTAGAACTTTCAAGTCATGGCCTAAGTGGCTATAGTCGTTATTCTGCAGAAAGACCCATGCCTTAATTTTTAATTTATAAATGAGGTGAAGTTATGTACAGAAATCAAATATTTGAGTAATTGTTGCAAATATTCAGTCACTTTTTAGCGTACAAAAGAAAAAATATATTACACAGTAGACACATCTTTGCATTAATCTTAAAGTAGAACTGTTACCGCATAAGCTACTCAAAACATCGAAAACGGCAAAGCAAAACTTTGCATAGAAGTTCGTTGACAGCGCACAGGTTGTCCATGTGGGAATAAGCCAAATATCTCCGCCAGCGAAGTAATACATTTTCCCTCTTTGGTTACATCTCCCCATAAAATAAGTGCAGCTCTGGTATAGTACTAAATTTTCTGCCATTGCTCTTCTTCTTCTTCTTCTTCTTCTTCTTCTTCTGTTATTGCTACTGGTTGGTTTGAAATACTAAATTTTCCCAATAACTTCTTGGCCCACCTAATTTCCCCCAAATGAGTCTTAAATTCCATATAAGGAATCTGATGTCGTTTCATGTAAATGCATCATCAGACCATAGAGGCCATAATCATATATTCAGTGCAATTTATGATGAAATCCAGTTCCTTATAGTTGGTTATTCGTGTTCGTTCACTGAAATGAATTTACTTTCAATCTTTCTTCTCTCATAATAACTCATTCTATTAGCAGCAACTTGTAGAAGAACCCAGCTCTCATTTCCAAATACTGAACGAATTATATCTGTTTATTACGCTGTTTTCGATTTACAGCACTTTTCACTTTAGACATACACAACAGGTTTTACTGTCATTAATTCCTTTTTGCACTTCAATATTTCATCTATCGTAATTATTAATAGCATCCGCAGGTGCAATTTTATTCTTTACCAATTTATATTTGAGTCATTCTCCGTAGTCTATGGGGAGAATACTAGCCTATGGTTCTCGAGCCGGGTTCAAACCCAGAAAGGGCGATGGATATTTTCGGGCACAAAAATCCTTAGCATTGCTTCCTTCGTTATATTTATATTTATATTTATATTCATTGCTTAGTAAAGCTGGCCGTGCCATGAAACTTCAAGCCAATAAAGATGCCTCTGAGCAAACTTGAGCAGTCTTTCACGCCCAGTACAGAATGGGGCACTACGGCACTGAGAACCGTAGTAGTTAAAGAGCATCCATAAATAGAAATAAATTGAAACTTTAAATTTGAAAAGCAGTAACAGAGTCGAGAAGATCATTGCTTTTTCCATGTCAATGTGAAACTTAACTTGCTTGTTTTGAAACTGTGGCCCATTCAATAAACACTAGTGCATTTAGTAACCTAGGAGGAATCCCAATGACGTCTGCATATTTGATTAACTGAAGCATTCCATTCTCCAATTTAAAAATTTAACTATCACAGACAACAAACTCAATTAATTTAGAATTAAAAAAGCAGCCCCCGTCATCGATTCTCCCTCTAATGAACTCATACCTAAATTACGCAAGCTATAATTTCAGTTAGCAAAAATAAGTTTCAATTTCCTTGGTTTCACATTTATAAAAATATTTGGACTGGGTTTACTATTAAACAAACAAAAATCAGTGGTGAAATTCATTCAAAAGAGCCTCATAGTCCCTAAAGATCGTCACCAAAATGCAGTGGCACGGTTTCTTAACGGTAGACCGAGTTCGATTCCGGTACCAACATGGAGATTTCCTCTCGCTGGAAATACTGGTGCATGGTGCACTCAGCTTCTTAAGGTCCCTGAAGGGCTAATTGTGGGGCCAATTGGGGAGAAAGTAGCAGTCTTCAGATTGCGAGGACTGAATACACTGGCCGGAGGGGGGGGGGCTGGGTAGAAGACTCAGGGTGCTAGCCACATACTATCCAGACACTGCACTGCATTCATAACGCCCGTCGTGGAGGACAGCGTTCCGGAGTTTGGTCTTGCCCCAGCGGTTGCACCCCGGAGTAAGCTTTTAGTTACCAAGACAGAAAGTTTAAGAAAATTCACAGCGCATTTGGGTTTCCCAACGATTGTATAGGATAATTTGAAATAAAGCACAGAGTTTTACTCTATATTATATTTAGGTGATGTTTTGAAACCTTGGCATTTCGAGAGAAAGAAAGTAACGAAAGCGATATGACAAGGTTTGAAGGGGAGACTTAGAACTTCAAATTATGCAAGAACTTTTACTCCTAATGGAGAGCTTCCCGGGCAGGACTGTGGTCAAGACAGACAGAAGTCAGAGTCTCTTCAGTTTACAGATAGAGACTATCCTGTGGCAGCTAGTAAAATCGGCTGCCCTTCCTCCTGCAGGCTTACGTATTCCACTAGATGAAGGTTTACAGAGATCATATTCCCTGCGGAGACTCTCGATGACACAATCGCCAAACACACAAACAGTATTTAGGTGAAGCGAAGGAAGAGCTGAGTGGAAATAACAGGACAGGAAATTAGGAGTATGTAATTATCCTTCCCCGCATTCGCCAAACGTCCTGGGGAAACTCCCGAAGAATCCCATTGTTCAGGAAGATTAGCCATGAAGATCTAACTCACGACCTCCCGAATGCGAGTAGCACACGTTACCGCGGCATGTTAATTGCTTGTTAATAATATTCAAAAAGGGAGATAGAAAAGTTAGGTAGAGAAAGCAGAAGTGGAGAGCTGGGAAGGGGGAGGAGAGACAATTAGAGAGGAAGAAAAATCTACACAGATACTGCAATAACACGTGCAGTTAAAATCCATTAACTCAAAAATTTCAAGGAATTTAGCGTATAATTACTTGATACTAGATTATTAGTAAATAATTTATAAAGAAATGAATTATATTCGGAAAGCCAACATTGAGCCTACAATAATTACATTTCTTTATTCCTTTACAGACACAAGGCGAACCGCTACCAAAAGAAACTACATTAGAAGAAAATTCCGTAGATCTTTTGGATCTGTCAAAGGGGAGCAGAATAGGAATAGAACAGGAGCACAACAGGGAAGCGCAAAATAGCTTAGAGGAGGATGCATGCTGTACAGCAAACGAGAGCCTCGGGGAATCCCCGAGTTTATACAAGATGGGTGAAGAAGACAACACGGCGTACAAGGAGCTTATCAATATCTTACCAGGTACCATTATGTGAATTGGTTTGGTTAAAGTGAAAGAGAGCAAAAATAAAATTAAATAAGCAGAAAGACGTAACACCAGGATGTTCACAGAAATAATGCAGATTTACTTCTGTGTACATGGCTATATAACATTGAGTGTTTAGTGTGGGTAATTTTAAACAGTTATTTTCAGGTTTAATTCGATTATTGTAAAGAATTCTACAAGTTAATGAGATTGATAATTCCCTTGTTTGACGAATTGGTCGATCATAAAATGCCCTTTGCAGATAATCGACAACATAAAATAATGTTGTGGTCCTCGACTTAAAGATAAATTTGAATGGTTTCTCAAATGAAGTTTTGCAATGAAGATGGAAAAGGGTGTTACATAAGAAAGGGTACTTGATCAGTGAACATATAAATAACTATCTAGGCTGAGCTGGCATTATCACTAAGAACTAATCTTGCGATGATCTCTGATTCAAGGAAGTTGGCTGGTGACTTCGTATTCTCAATTTTGGAAACATCGTTTCGGAGATGATGCAGAACAATTCCAACAACCAAATTTTGGTCCAGCTATGGAAATCTGAGAACGTGGAGATAAGTAATTTACATGCAGTGTCTTATTCAGTGAGGTCTGAAAGACATGAAAGTGAGTTTTGCTGAAATCTTACCAAGGAGATGGTACATAAACGAGAAAAGGTCTGAAAGTAAGATAACAATACAGTGGTGAGCACAAATTAAACTTTGGATGGAGGTTGCAGAGTTGAGCTGAAGCTAATCAGATCATACGTAGGTATTTCATGAGATACCACTTAAACCCTATCACGAGCATCACTCCAAGATGAATCACTGGAATTCTTAAGCTAAACTTAGAGATATGAGTCCATCTAAAAAAATATATAAATTTCCCTTAGTCTTGTGGGTATTGTACTGTGGCAATAGCTAGCTATGTTCAGATGTAAAAAAGATATGTAAATAGCTTCCAATTACTCCAAAGCCCAGTCAGCGAATAATGACGCAACCTACGGTCGCTGGGCTTTAGTTCTTTACTTAACACTATTTTGTATGCGTGCAACTTCAAATACAGGTACAGAAATCAACAAGTTGTTGTCAGCAAAAGCCCCAATTCTTGCGCTCGACGAGCAGTTGTTTCCGTCCCCGCGTACACTCTTACGAACGGAGCCGTATTTTTTATGGAGCGCTTACGTCGATTACGTACAGGCGTTCTTTGATTGCTGACAGAATCACTTCTTTCAAATTTATCGATCAAATGTCCAATCGTTCTCTCGCAGGGACGATTATGCACACCGTAAACTACACGCAATACACGGAAGGTTTGGCGAACAGATAATCCATTTTGGTAATAAATTTTCACAATTTCTATTCGTTGCGAATGCTGTGATGTTGTTGTTTACAAATGCTAGGCTTTGGCAATGAAGCCATTAGCTCTCTTTCTCTCCAATATTTCTGTGTAGTGGGTCCGGCAGGTAGGGCTTCACAGGTTAAAAGATGTGATGTTCCATGGCTTACTTGTCAATAACAACTGCAACCACGTGAAAAAATTTCTGCTGTAACTTAATAACAACAATAGCTATCACATGTTAAAGATATGACACTGTTGTTGAAAGACCTTTAAGTCGTTAATAAACATTAACTTTTAAGTGTAAAATATTAGGCCACTTTAGATACCATTTTCTCAAAAACCGTAAATGCTATTTTTATGAAACTTTACTGTGAATTGTATATTTCACACTTGAGAAGTGTGGGAAGAATCTCTTATAAAGTTTTTAGTATTATAAAACATTTATTTGAAAGAATTGTATTGTTTTTTCTCACAAAATACCATATAATACTTAAAGTATTCATTTTACAAGTGTAACACTTTGGGAAACATATACTGTAAAGTATTTAAAATAATTGTATCAAATCTTAGTATTTTATCTCTGATTATTTGTTGAGAAAATGGTTCCTCAATGAGTAAAATGTAGTTTTTAGTAATACTTGTTTAAAAGAGTGGCACATGGGCAATGTAAAAGGACTCCTGCATGTTTTAATTTTTTTCCATTGCTGTTAACGCAATAAACACAATAAAGTGGACACCATCCAGTATAGAAAGGAATGGAGAATGCTTTTGTATGAAATCTTAAAACAGCATTTTTGAACTTTTATCCTTCCTAGTCGTATTCATTCTCTAGATAAATCAAAACAATTGCAAATCGGGTGCGTGATCGGTTCAAATACAAGCTGTGAAATGGATTGATCAATGATCCATAAGGTTATAGTCATGTTAATTCTCTTTTGCAATCAACCGTTTCGTCATCATTAGATATTACATCTCCTAACAGATAAAACTTTAAATTCTCTACATAACGTTGTGTCTAATTTGAAAACTGGATTTCAATAGTTCAATGTCATCACTGTTTTATCAAGAATCTGAAGCTTGATTTTCAACAGAAACTCATTTAGTATTACTAGGTTGTGATATCCTAACCAGAATCACAATATCGTCAGCTATTCTAGTGCTTCAAGTGATACGTATATATGCCTAGGATAGATCATGCATAAACAGAGATTTTCCACATAATCACTTTATCTCTGTACTTGTGCGTTTGTATGTCCACAGTGTAAGCGGGTAGCGGATAATACGGCTGGTTTAGTGGAATGCCATATGAAATAAAAAATAATGGTTCTTTTACAATTTCAGAGATATCGCATTCTGCCACAAACCAACTCTCAAAACAAATAACTGTGCTTGAGAATGAAGTTACGCACTGTGAAGATTTTCATTTCTAATCTTGTTTATTTCCCAGGGGAAGAGGCTGACTACATACGAGAGCTCAGGAAGCTACAGTGGGACCACCTAAACCGCATAAAACAAGAGATTCAATCTCTGGAAGAGTTAGTAAGGTACTTAGTTCTTTTTACCTCTTATATTACTCCGTCCACAAACTTAAGCCTAGTTGATATTATCCAGGTATTCGTTTTACATAATCTAATTATGTATAAAATATTGCAAACATTAAAATAAATCTGAAACCTACCTTTTTGTAACAAGAATTGAATTGACTTTGTTAAAAAAAAACAATTAAAATATATTTAGAAATAAAAAGTATGTGTGAACAGAGGAAGCCTTACAAATCGTAGATGACCCTAAGTGGAAAGTGAGTGATTCTCCCTTTGCCAAGTTCGGAAACAAATGCTACATAATTTGCAGTATAATAGGAAAATAGTGAGTGAGGCATCTCCTCATTAACAAGCGATATGTTCAGAATAAAATCGATTCTTCTGCTTCATAAAACAGGCTGGTAATTATTGAATAACTTCAAACCCTCAGGACATGTGTTCTGACTATTCTACGATTGAAGTTAATATAAATAAATTATTAAAATACACAATTATAAAGCTAATTCCTATTACAATGGCGTATAACTATTTGTCACCATCTTGTTAAGAAAATTGATTATCTTCCCACAAAATTCAACAGACTAGTTTCGCAAATCGTTATTTGCATCGTCAGTATGTTTATTCTGGTTGTTATCGTTACAGCCACTAGGGTAACTAGGGTAATTATTTTTATTAATATTAGTGGATTTAATTTTAATAACTTTTGTAATAGTTGGAGTGGCTTGTTTTGCTTTATTAGAACGAGAGGTATTAGGTTATATTCATTTGCAAAAAGGACCTCATAAGGTTGGATTTGTAGGAATTTTTCAACCTAATAGTGAAGCTATTAAATTATTTTGTAAAAAACCAAAATTTTTATTACCAAACTCTGAAAATGAAACAAACTTAAAGACAGAATCTATTGGCAGTATTTCAAAATTTCTTATGCGGTTTCTATTTATTTAAATAAATATTTTTTCCCAAACCACAGTTGAGTTCAGAGGTTCTACTCCCATTAGTCCTGGACCCGTAGGACCAAGACCCGGGCCTCTGTCGAGCAGGGAGTATCGGAACTGTCACAAAGGGTGTCCGGCGTCCTCCGTGGGGCTTTCCATAGGGCAAGACCTGTGTTACTAACAAGCCCCTCCCCCCATTTGGTCCAAGGACACAAGACGGGATGGAAGTGGATACGCCACTTACGCGCGCCAACACCAAAGTGGGAAGGCTACCGATTAACCTCGGTAAGGCCGCCTGGTGATCTAGCACATCTTCTACTAGCTATGCTGGCTAGTACACGGGAATATTAATGGCTTCCCTAAACCCCTTCCGGAGACGTACCCGATCTCCCACGGGTATCAGGAACCACTGCCCCCTCGAGTCCAACCCAATCCGAAAAACTCCCTATCAGGGAGGGGCCCCAGGTTGCTCTAGTAACGTCAGAGTTACCACGAGTGCTAGGGGTCGGCAGCGCCTGCACCACGACACCTAAGGGGGACGGATCCCCTCCCCTACGGTTTCCCAAACCACAAGATCACAGCACAAGATATATCGGACCATTTAATCGCTTTAATAATTTAACTTCTGGATTTATTTCACAGTTAAATGGCGACAAATGTTCTGTCACGGCCGATTTATCAGTCTGTTTATATCTAATGTTTCTAAAATATACTTTCATTCTGGTTTCTAAATTACGTTTGGTCCTTCCAGTGTGAACCTGGTCAAAATCTAACCAATTAAATTAATAAATTTAAGATTTACTATCGAAAATGTTATCTTTTCAGAAAAATGTAGCAAGTTTTAATATCATTTATTTTGAGGAGCCAAAATTATACATATTTAAGTTAATTGATGGAAATTAATCTTTCCTCACACTAGCCGTTAAGGTTTTGGATACATATCAAAAACATTAGCCTATATACGGCTAGTGTGAAGAAATGATTAATTTCCATCAGTTGACTTAAATAAGAGTTTAATGATGAAGCCTGGGATTCAAGTACTTAAAATAATAAGTCGCCACAAACGGTGTATCTCGGATACGAGAGCCCCTAGTGGTCTACCGGGAAAATATGTGAGTCAATTGGAGAATTTAATGTCAGGACGGCACGTTGGCCATTGTAGCTCAATGGATAAGAGTGACTGCACGGAAACCAGGAGATCCGTGATTCTAATCCCAGCCATGGCATTGAATTTTTCATGTTGACTTTATCTATTATGCATATTTAAAAAAAAAAATTGAAACTTTTTATTATGTAGCGCAAGAATATTAAGTTATTTTTCAAATATAATCATCTTTTATTTTTAAGGGTAGAAAGATCATTTACCATTTTTAATATTTACATTTTTCAGTCT
Organism: Mantis religiosa; assembly: GCA_030765055.1. Lineage (NCBI taxonomy): Eukaryota > Metazoa > Arthropoda > Insecta > Mantodea > Mantidae > Mantis > Mantis religiosa. Next base: position 130,103,394 of record CM060953.1, on the reverse strand, counting down.
TTTTATACACAAACTTTTTATCAAAGCAATTAATTAAAGCAGTATTAATCATGTGTTTATATTCTGTATTAAATTCCTCTTTATTTAGGGGTATGTTTATTATCCTTTAATTAAATAATTAAAAACAGCAAATTTATGTGAAAATGGGTTTAAACTGATATTTTTATGTAATTATAAATACGAGTAGATTTTCTATAAATGCCAAAGTTTGTGTTTATTTCTTATTATCTTTAGATCTAGAAAACGAAGACAACCATTAATTTCAGTTGCTAATGTGAATTTTATAGTTTTATCTTGTAAGTTTAGAAAAACATAAAGAGACTGAAGATGCAAATAAGTATTTGCGAAATTATTCTCTTGAATTCTCTGGAAAATTCATTAATTTTCCTAAAAAGATAAGTGAAGCTTTTGACAAATAATTATATTTTTGCAATATTTTTTCCTTCACTCTTGTCAGTTTCTGTTGTTTACATATTAATTAAGCTAATTTCTACTTTCTCTACAGCCTGTATTGCTAGGGGAGAATATATAATTTATTTTCTCAAATGAGAAAAAGTGCTTTTAGAAAAAGATGTATGTGTTGTGTGTCTAACTGTGTTTGTGCATTTATGAACATCAAATTCAAAAACTAAAAATTGGTTAAATACCTAATTTCGTTACATAGTCAACATGAAAAATCCATGCCAGGGCCTGGATTTGAACCACGGATGTCCAGGTTTCCGTCCAGTCACTCTTACCCATTGAGCTACCATGGCCAACTATCTATATTGACTCTATCTATTAAAAGCCTTAGCCTATATAGTCTAGTGTAAAGAAATGATTGATTTCCCTCAATTAACTAAAACCTAATTTCGTATTTATGTACACCATCTACCAAGGATTAAACACGAAGATTTTAAAGAAAATTCGTCCTCCCAAGTTTCCCTTCAAGTGGCAAGTTTCCAAAATAGTGATATTCTCACAAAAGTCTCTCACGATTTGGGTGAAAATATCACGTGTTCAAGATATTGTCGTAGCAAATAAAATGCATATCTTGAATTTTCTGTGTAATTAAGTTTTTCTTCGGAATAGGCAAGTAAATGGTCTAAATAGCTTTAAAATAAAACCTCAAGCTATGTATGTGAAGATTCAATGTGTAGTTTCAAATATGTGTTCTAACTCTGATCTGACTCGATGATAGAAATTATTATGGCTAAAGCTTGGGCAGAGATCGTTACAGCCCCCTGGTCATTGCTCGAAAATCTAACCCTCTAGCTGTCTGATGTTACGTTTTATAGGATTTGTATCACGATCACAAATCCTTGTGCTCTCTTATCAAAGTTAAGAGTAATGGGCAGTTTGAAAATTGGCCCCATCAATTTGGTTCACAAATAGGATAACCTAAAGTTCAGTTGTTTCATGGTTATCAAGTCCAACAGTAATTTAGAAAGAACCCAAAATGCACAAAAGCAAGATATCTCTTAAGACTCATGAACATCACTTCCTGCGTTCCAGTCATTGTATTTACTTACTCTACACTCGTTACATACACTGATTGCACTTACAAGGGAAACCTTTGATCTAGAACGCTCGGAACCGCACGAAAACATGCTCAGTATAACTATCGATCATGAAGAAAACATTGGTTATAAGCAGACATCGCAGCCCGTACACCTTTAAAGTGATATGAAGTTTACTAGTCTCGCAGTATATAACTGCTGACGTCAGTCCCGAGGACAACACGCAGGGATAGTCCTATTCGCAACGTGTAGCTATAGTTTCATTACAACTACTGCTGGCCCATGCAGGTATATCTATCTTCCAGGGAATGCAAGGTGTTGGACATATTGTTCTTTATTTCCTTAGAAATACACTTTGGTCAATCCTGATCCTTACAGAAGCAGTATTACGTAACATACACATGTACAGCCTCCAAGGTCGTCTGCCACACCCACAAACAAAAGAGTTTACTTTTAAAATACCGCTGTACGCGCACGCAGTTCTAATTTCCATTCTCCTCTCATTACAACTCGCGGCTGCTTATATAGCTCCGCTCACTGTTTGAGAAATTACCGGTATTTTCTGTAACAAACAAGACAGCACTAGAACCATCCATTTATCTATATTTCTGTTTATCGGTTTCGGCAAGCCTTTTATCTCCGCGCTGCACTATCTGTCCCTTTGTGCGCGCAAGCCGCGCTATTGCAATAATGGGTTCGCAACAATATCAATTCCATAGAAGTGAAATTATACATAATTCAATCACTTCAGTATATCATTATATTTTCGATCAACTTTGCCAAAAATCTTCTGCTTATAATACTTAAATAGCGCAAAACACGCATTTCACACACCTATAGAGCTTATATTATTCCTCAAAATACAGATGCGGAATTTCGATGAAGTGGTTAAACCAATGTGGGAGAGAACACTGCATAAAGCCACAATCCAAATCATATTATCACGTGATTGTATTTGGAACTATCACATTCCAGATCACTTTCGCATTCACAGAGTACAATATCACTAACCTGCCCTTCGGCAAGCATAAGCTTGTACTATAGTGCAGTAAACTGATTATAAATCACACAGAAAAGTTTCACTTGTTGTTCAGCACATTTTGGCCTTACAGAATCACAATCCTTCCAATAGAGAGCTTATAACGAAATCTTGCATGGAAATGACTGAGATCACTGTTCTTTTAAGGATCGCTTGTTGTTCTAAGCATGTTTTCGTGCGCTTTCGAGCGTTCGAGTAAAAAGGCATGCGTTGTTAGTGCACACATTTATTACATCCACTTATTACACCTGGAAATAGCCTCTGAAATTTCATTCCGAATGAATTTTGCGCCGTAAACCGTAAGACATAGACGCACACACATTACTATTATTATTATTATTATTATTATTATTATTATTATTATTATTATTATTATTATTATTATTATTATTATTATTATTATTATTATTATTATTATTATTATTATTATTATTATTATTATTATTATTATTATTATTATTATTATTATTATTATCATTATTATCATTATTATCATTATTATCATTATTATCATTATTATCATTATTATCATTATTATCATTATTATCATTATTATCATTATTATCATTATTATCATTATTATCATTATTATCATTATTATCATTATTATCATTATTATCATTATTATCATTATTATCATTATTATCATTATTATCATTATTATCATTATTATCATTATTATCATTATTATCATTATTATCATCATTATCATCATTATCATCATTATCATCATTATCATCATTATCATCATTATCATCATTATCATCATTATCATCATTATCATCATTATCATCATTATCATCATTATCATCATTATCATCATTATCATCATTATCATCATTATCATCATTATCATCATTATCATCATTATCATCATTATCATCATTATCATCATTATCATCATTATCATCATTATCATCATTATCATCATTATCATCATTATCATCATTATCATCATTATCATCATTATCATCATTATCATCATTATCATCATTATCATCATTATCATCATTATCATCATTATCATCATTATCATCATTATCATCATTATCATCATTATCATCATTATCATCATTATCATCATTATCATCATTATCATCATTATCATCATTATCATCATTATCATCATTATCATCATTATCATCATTATCATCATTATCATCATTATCATCATTATCATCATTATCATCATTATCATCATTATCATCATTATCATCATTATCATCATTATCATCATTATCATCATTATCATCATTATCATCATTATCATTATCATCATTATCATCATTATCATCATTATCATCATTATCATCATTATCATCATTATCATCATTATCGTCATTATCGTCATTATCGTCATTATCGTCATTATCGTCATTATCATCATTATCATCATTATCATCATTATCATCATTATCATCATTATCATCATTATCATCATTATCATCATTATCATCATTATCATCATTATCATCATTATCATCATTATCATCATTATCATCATTATCATCATTATCATCATTATCATCATTATCATCATTATCATCATTATCATCATTATCATCATTATCATTATTATCATTATTATCATTATTATTATTATTATTATTATTATTATTATTATTATGATCATCATCATCATTATCATTTTTATTATTCAAGGATTCTCAAAATATGTTTTCCGGCGAAATCTCGTTATGATATTTTTTGAGTGGAGTACAGCACTTTCCCTGCTTACTGTATGTGATAAGAAAGTAAACAATTATATGTCACATGCACATGACTTTTTTAATCCATTTCTCAGCAGTTGGTTACAAAGAAGCCTATCATCCTATCTACTTCAGTTAATTGATATAAACATTTGTAGAAATATTTATATTCAGTAATTGCTTGCAGGTATAATGGGAATAGGGAAATACAATAAGTTTAAGGGTACTTGCTGTTAAAATGTTGGTATTGAATGTTTGGTTGAAAATATTTTTGTTGTGATATTAGTTTTTAAACAAACACAAATATGCATCATTAATATATTATTTTCTTTAACTGGATATAATCGTTTTCTTCTGCAGATATATTTATTATATCCAAAAAACAAAGAGCTCAATCTACAATATAGAATTTTATTAAAACATAAAGTACAAAATTTTCAAATTTATCTTAATATTAATTTAAGGAAATATTTATCACACCCTATGGCTTGTTTTGATATATACTTCCACTTTTAATTAGGTGTTTATTCACTTAATAACCTATAAAGGTAATCAGAACTGTATTTTATATACCTATATCTTCCTTTAACACCAATACCACTTGTGTGTAAAATTCTAATATTTCAACTATTGAAATAGGTCTCATCTTTACCTATATATAACCCATTGGATAAATAAGACTATTTGTATGACATATTTCTTATATTTATGTGTAAGATGTAACTATATCATTTTTATTTATACCTCTATTTTACATATTGCAGGTTTCTGGATAATTATGGAAGTGAGCATGTAATATGTACAACACATAATGCACCATCATAAAACATTAGTGAGTCACATATTACTGCACAAAGGTGCAAACAAAATCGTTCGTCTTTTAATGTGACGATGGCTGCACTATACTGCTCAGCTTTGAAAATTTCTTACAGTTTTACCTACTGTGTTTGTATGCTGTATTTGTACTGTATTATTTTTTCAGTAAAGTACATATTTACAATGACTAACAAATATATGTACTCTTGTTTTATTCATTAGGCTTAATAATATGTAGTTATTAAGGGTTGACTTCCCTGAAACCTTTAACTTATTTTTCCCAATTCATAATAATGAAACAATGAGGTTAAAAATACACTAGAGCTACAATTATTTGAACTCCAAATATCCAATCTCTTGGAGAGAAAAAAATGTATGACTAAAATCACTCTATTGAACTACTAGTTCATTTTGTTATACAGGTATTACAGATATATTTGTAAAGTATTATGTGTTTCAAATGGAAAGGTGTTTGTCCTTGAGCGCTACTAGGTAAGCAACCACTCGAAGTCCTGTGGTGTTGTCGTATTGCATTTCCCCCTAAGTGCTGTGTGACCAGCGGTAAACTAATCAATCTCTAATAAATACTATTCACACTAAGACAAAAATTCAGATTTTACAAAAACTGATCCATGAGGAGGGAGAGAGTAATGTATTTAACATAACCGTAAAAACCCTATATAGTTTTCCTAATACAAATAAATAAATTAGATACCATTATATTATAACAATGCATTGCGACGTAAGCACTGTAATGAATATCATTATTGGTTGGCATGTATGTGTGAACGTATATTTGAAATTTCTCAGAACTGAAACGTAAACATTTGACATGACGTGATAAAAGAAATATGTACTTTGAATAAGCCAAGGTGTTTGTTAAATTCGATGAGAGGAAACGATATACTTCTTGTTAGTCTGAGAGAACGTGTGTGGTCACATTATATATTTGTTTATGAATGGTTCGTAATCTCTATTTACTCTAGAGTTCAAAGCAGCATTATTCAGTTACTCTTTCATGAAAAAGTGTATCAGCTGGATCAATGAGACGCGATCCACCTCCCCCCCCCCCTCTTATTATCCAATAAATAATCCTCTTATAATCCAATAAAGTTAATGTGGGCTCAAATTATGTTGCAAACAGAAATAATATTTTTAAACTGACTGACATTGAACGACTCATTCACAAAGAAATTGACAAGGAACACAACAAGACTGGGAAAACTATGTGAGACAAGAAGACGACTTTTGGAAAGAAATAGCACGTAACGAGATTTTGGAGCCTCTCATCATCAATCTGCAGTACTCAGAAGCTGAAGACAATGACAATGATGAATTATCTCTTAACCTAACATTCACAGGTATACGAATTCACCGCTGGTATTTTCGTTGGATTAGAAAAATAAGTAATTCATAAACTATAATTACCTTTGAACTAAATGTTTAAAACATTTGCGTAATATATGAATATTTATGTTGCAACTGTGTTTTCAACAACTGCATTATTGTAAAACTTTGGAATATTCAGTTTACGTTCCCTTACGTCTAGCGCCACGATCACTGGCAAGTGTGCGAGAGAGAGGGAAATATAAAAAGAGTGGGAATAACGAGGTGGCAACGGTGAAGGCTCTAACCCATCTGATCCGCTACAGGTGAGAACTCTTCCCATTTGAAACACATATTTTCTTTTTTTCTTCTTCTTCTTTTTTGCCGTGCATAAATCAGTCCATAGCGAATGCATTAAACCCACAAATCTTCTAGGGAGACAATTAATACTCATTTGGTAGGCTACATATTATTTGCAGTTTAAAAAAGCAAGTGGAAAACACATAAACACCAAATCAATAAAGTGAGTGCCACTTGAGAACTTCCGCAGTCTTACGAGATCTATTTCCTTGTCTTTCCATATGTCAAATAAAGATGCATGTTGCTCGAAGATGAAAGTGGTAGAAGAACTGGAAGCAAAGAGAAAAGAGCAAATAAATGAAATGAAAACTAAGAAATTAGTATACAAGTTAAAAGATTGGAAAGTACAAAGCAAAATGTAAGAAATAGTTTCAGATAATTGCTTACTTCAGTACTTGTTGACCAATTTGTTGACTTGTTGACTCTTCTAATGTTTGTTTTAAATAGCATCCGAATTGTATTTTACGGTATGTTTTTACCAACATCTTTTTTTTCAGTTACATGATATCTGTAATTGAATTAAATATCTGATATTACATGATACAGCATTTTCTGAAATTCATGTTACAAATTTCAAGGGGACTAGAAGAGACTGAGTAGATAATATTTTGAATAGCAGCTCATGTCCTGAACCGAACCGTTTCCGTGCTCCAACTTTATAATGTGTCAGATATGCCGGTGTTGTTTTGTAACCGGATGGGCAGTATATGACGTCAGAGGAGTTCCACGTGAAATATTGGCATGACGTTAAGTCTATAATTAAATGACGTTTGACTTATTTAATAGAGAAATCGAAAGAAGCAAAAAGACTACATTGATCACAATAATACTTGTGTCAACAATAGAAAAAAGAAATTTGTCTGTCTTCTGCACCTGGTGTGTCCCATACAGTGCAGTATATTATGAAACTGCTCACTACAACAGAGGTTCGATGATACGACCACCAACGTCATTGTACCGACGAACCGGGTACCGGTACATTCATTCCATCACTCCTGGTATCCCGCTAATCTCTTGTGCAGCGACCATAATGCGTGCGAGTAGTTCTTCCCTGGAACTTTACAGTAGTCTCGTACACCATACTCTTCATGCAACCCTACAGAAAATAGTTCAATGTCGTTAAATCTAGCTATCGCGGAGGCCATGCGTTAGAACCACCCGGCCTATCCATCTTTGCTCGAATCTTCGGGCAAGATATTGCCGAACACGAAGTGTAAAGTGCGGCGGTGCACTATCGCGCTGAAACCACACTACCTGCTTTACATTTAATGGCATACCATCCAACAACAGGGTCAGTACGTTCCATAGGAAGATCAAGCATGAAACACCCGTAAACCTGGCATCAAAAATATATGGCCCGATTACATGATCGTCTACAATACCTGCACAGACATTGATGGGAAACTTTTGTTGGAATTCTTTGATATGCGTTGCCATCGGATTTCGTCTGCCCAGATATGGCTGTTACGAGAACTGAGAATACACTATCTCGAGAACTGGCATTCATCGGCGGACAAAACTCTTCGTGGAAATTGGGGCTCATCAATGCACCGGTGCAGAACGCACTGCAGAAGTTAACACGTGGTACAAAATCTCCTGGTTGCAACGCCTGTAGTCATTTTGGGGGTGATAAGCAACAGTTGTTGCTCGAGAAGAACCTTCCACACCATGATGTTAGAAATCGATCGCATGGGCAACTGTTCGCGTTCTTGTTGGGTCCTCTTCAACGTAATGTAGTACAACTTCTTCAAATTTGGGGGTTCGGCGTCTTCTTGGAGCACCACAGTCATGCCTATCGACGTTGAAGGTACCTCGTTCTCGGAACTGTTACACAATTCCGGCAAAAAGGGTATTGATTAAGTCGTGCGTTGTGGATAACACTCTTGATGCAACCGACGAGCAGATCTTTCATTCCCTTCCGCGGTTCCGTACATTGACATCATGTCCACGTATTCTTCAAATGAGTATCAGAGTTTATCAGCGATGCACAGGTACGTGAATGGGACTCCAGGCATGATACCACAGCAGGAGAAAAGTCACGTCCCATCAGGTGATCAAATAACGTCAGGTTGCATCTATCAGGATCGGCAAATCCGAGCCTTGTAATCGTTTTAGCACGGAAACGATTCGATTCCAGACATGGGTCGCTATTCAAAATACTGTCCACTGAGTCCCCTCTACTAGCCCTAGGAGCTTGCAACATGAATTCCAGAATACGCGATATATATTCTTGAGTGTCTTCTAATGGATGATCTACAGAACAGTTTATGGAGAAGAGGTAGATAGCTCAGTGCATAAGTACTGTATAGGACAGAAAGCAATCACTAAGTATGTTGATTCCAAAAACATCATACCCAGGCACACAGAGCTGCAGTAGTAGTTTTAGACGAGTTTACAAACTCTTATTCATTAGCGTACATTCGCACACACCTTTAAGCACTCCCCTGAAAGAACAAACTATCACATGCATCAGTTGACAATAACATTGGAGCACAAAATGGCAGATCTACACAGTGGGACCAATTGGATTTAAATATTCAGCCAATTCGTGCAGCCATGTCAAAGAATGCTAAGAATTAGGTAGACTGTTTTCACTTCTGTCACAAATTATGGCAGTTTTTAGTTCACAGGGGCGGTTTCTGAGGTAGTGCCGCTGTGCCATGGCACCATCTGTATGAAAACGAAAAAAATAGAAGTGTATAGGAACTGCGCAAAAAATACTGTTTTTGAGTATGTGCTCCCTCGTGTGAATAGGCGCGCTAAACGCAAGCGCTCTGTCCTGGTTGTTTTCTGTGGCTTGGCGCCGATTCAAGAACGGCACCATGTACGCTCATAAGCGCAGGTGTTAAGGACTAGGATGTCTGCTTATACACGGCTTCTTATGGGAGAAGGTGGTGCCGAAGTTTCTCTGGCGCATTACTTACGCTTCATCCGTTAGAGTGCAGTAAAGCACTGGACTTCAGATATCTGTCTATCGCGAAATAGTACACGAACGCTTCGTATCAAATTCTCAATGAACTGTATTATCAAATTTACTGTACTCGTTACACCTGTGCGTAACAAGAGTACGGATGTAATAAATATCTATTTCCGTTTCCCTGTATGTTCTGTTTGGTACAGTAAATGAAACTTGTAGTGTTTAGCGCCCGCTTTTACTACATATGGCACCGCAAGCGGTGACACTGATGATACATGAGATGAAGATGGAGCACCGGTAGAATGAGATGGCGGGGGAAACCGGAGGCCCCGGAGAAAACCCACCCCAGCACCGTGTTGTCCACCACAAATCTCACTTTGCGGTCGCCTGGGATTGAATCCGGGCCGCCTTGGTGAGAGCCAAGCGGTCTAACCACTTAGCCACGGCGCGGCCTTTGTTTGGTACAGCATATTATAAAATAGGATGGATTATTGATAAGATTATCTAAATCGTTCGAAATTGGTACACATTTATATTTAAAAAAAGTATTATTTATTCAATCTTTTATTTATGGCACCGTCAATACCATGCCTCACCGGCCGCCCCTGGTTCATACAGTAATTATAATGGCGGATGCAGTTTTCTTATTTGTGTTAGAACTATCAAAACTAGCTCACAACACTGTATGAAGCTGTATAAGCCGTGTAAAGATCCCATGTAGAGCCTGGAGTCTGCGATTACTTATTCGTATAGGAAGCTCTGCTCGCAAGTTGGAATTGGCTCAATGATATCATACGGACCTCACCAATCTGCCACTTTAAGTTGAGTTCAAATCCTTCGTGCTACACTTAAAAATGTTATTACCCTTTGTTTTACCTCTTGGGTCCTATAATTTTATAATGTACTAATAAAAATTTTATAGCATTACAGATGTTTACAAAATAAAATAATCGCCAAGTAGTTATAAATTTATAGTTGGTAGTAGATATTTTATTCTGGTCGGTATTGTGCTTGACCCATTCAACTAAGTTTGAGACATTTCACAAAGTAAAATGAAACATAAGACTTACGCACGAAACAAAATCGTATTAATGTTCTCGACATGCCCTTAAAAAGATGAAAGCCAACATTATTTACAACACCAGATACGGTAAAGATAATAAGGCTCAGAAAGCCAAACATTATCCCTAATTCAAAATAAAGATAAAGATAGTCCATAGTTTCCCTTTGAAAGGCAGCTAATCGCAGGTGGAGTGAGCTTGGTGCAACTTATATGGTGAGTTACTGCCTGCAGATCCCTAATTACCGGATTGTAATTCTTGTGTCTTTGGCTCACAAGAGAACCAATAGCAACAATAAATAAATTAGTAATTAAAATACAGACAATAAAGATTAGGAAAAAGAAAATAAACGTGACGTCGTTTCGAACGTAGCCTTTGCATCATCATATTCCACCAGTTAACCCTCTCGCCCAGTTACCACGTATTCCACCGCGCTCTTTCGGAAAGCATTCGTTGTCACCTTGCGTGTATTATATGCATGAAAAGACATCATCCATTTCAGATTTTCGCAGCTTTTTGGTCCTCATTCAGGGCTATAAGAATTAATGTTCGGTACGTATATTACCGAATAGAAGGGAAGTGCTGCAATAACGGCTTTTGTGCTAAAAGGGTCAATGTTTTCACATTAGACTATAAACTGCGGGTTGCATAAGTAAGAATAAATAGGGGCAGCTGACTCAATTGATATATATATATATATATATATATATATATATATATATATTGTCAACGATCCCATTGTTTAGTTGCTGCCGCAGGCCGCGGCCGGCACGTAGGCGAGCGCTGGTCGCTTGCCGAGAGAGAGAGACAGAAGTGGGGAGAAAAAGAGACAGAGTGGTGTCTGGATAGTTCTTTCCTTCTCTTGCAGCCGTGAAAGGCCTTGAAATATCGGCAGCTTTCTAGAAACAATGACTGGAGATATAAAATCCCGCAAGAGTTGAGTTGCCAGTCAGTTGCGAGTTGCAGTGTTAATTGAGTGTGCAGCTGTGTGGGAGTGTGGCAAATGACCTTGAGGACTGCGTTTGTGTATGTAACGTCATCTCGCTGCTGTAAGTGGGGGTGCAAAGCGTATTTTTACTGAAATAAAGAGCATTTTAAATTTATGCACTAGCCTTTTAATTATACGAACCCACAAAGTCACATTTTGGTGTCAGGAGTGAAACATGATGATGGAAGCTGCATTGGCCAAGATTTTATAAAAGATAGAAGAAATGAAGACAGCGAATGACACCCTCACTGCGAAGACGGAGGTGGCAGATAACAACCTGGCCACGACCATGACCGAAGTGAAAAGCCGAATTAACCGAAATAAAGGCTGCAAACGAGGCCCTCGCCGCCAAATTTGAAGAGCAGTGGGCCAGCGTGAAGGATGACGGAGCTGGGCAAGCGGATGGGTAAAGTGGGCGAGCGATTCGAAGACCTGGCGAACCGTGTTAACGACCTGGAGGGGAAGACCGACACCAACACCAAGTCCATGAACGTCATGGTTGAGGACATCGTCGACGCGCCGGCACGCGACACCGTACACAGTACACCAGCTAAGTACGACGGCACGTCAACTTTCGAAGTCTTCCGCCGTCAATTCGACACAGTGGCCGCCAGAGATATAACGTCATATAAAGTGTGTGCCAGAGATATAAAGTTCATCGATGTAACAACAATTGTTTGTGAAAAGACAGCATCTACATTATTTAAAATGTTAGCAGAATTTACTAATTGTTTTGTGGAATAAATCCCACAATATTTAAAAGAGAAGAATTGTTTATTTTCTAGCAATTGCAGTATCAAAAACCTTTACCAGAGGTAAGACTCATTGCTCCAGAGCTCCGAGGCATCTACAAGAACTCTACCAGATCGTCACCAAAGGTGAGAAACTAATCAGCATCTTCAGTCATCATCGTATTTTGCAACTCATATCACATATTCATGTTGCAATTTATAATCTACAAAATAAATAGGTTTCCCTATTTTGCAAAAAGTTGTGCTGACCACACGTTCTTGCTCAGGCTCATGTTTCCTTTGTTCACGTTTCCCGTTTGTACCGCAAAGGGCGCGTGGTTGTTGCCTTGCCTTTCCTCCCGGATGCCTCAGGGCAGGTGAGACAATAGTGAGTGAGTGAGTGTGTGGTGTTTTAGGACAATAGTAGTCGCAGTTCAGCTTTCATGGAACGTGGATGTTGAGTAATTCTGGTTTTCATCTTATAAGCTTTGAGACTTAGTACTTCGGAGTATGGCTTTTCTAATCGCCCACCTGCATGGGTTGTGCTTCCGTTAATTAATATCAGAGGAATGATTCTCGGAAGGACCACCTTATATTCGGAATAATTTGAGTTTTCAAATAGACTGGGACACAGCCCAATTTCTCGGTATGAATGAAGTCGTATAGGTATTGTCATGTTAAATAAAGGTGTAATGCCTGAAAGGGGAGAGCTGTAACTTTTTCTTTTGTAATTAAAAATATTTATCCAGACGTTCTATATAGTTGACGAAGGAAGTGAAGGACAAACCTTTGTCAGAATTGGTCTTTATTACTTAAATCCCCATCCCTTTACATAATTGTATATAAGCACCACGGTGCAAAAGTACAAGAGGGTTATACACTTGTGAAATATTTTATTTTTATTCTAAATCGTACACTACTTCTCCACTTCTTTCCAAACATTTCTGGTACCTTGGCAGCAGTTTATTGATACCTTTGTCACATCAGGTCAAGTCCTGTCTCCATAGCCAGCAGTTCACCTCCACTTCCACCTCTTCATCAGTCGCAAACCATTTTCCTCCAATGTGCGACTTGAGTTGTGGAAAGAGATGTTAGTCACTTGGAGCAAGATTCGAAGAATAAAGTGGATGGAGTAAAAGGTCTCATTTGAAGTTCTGCCTCAATCCATTGTTGCTTGTGAGCATCAGTAAGGAAATATGGGATCCATTTTGAACAGACTGTTCGATATTGCCAGACATCTGACAATCGTCACATCAGAGAAGTGTCCAATTTCCATACCAAGAGGCAGTCGATTATTGTCTCATCAATACTAATGCATTGACCATCCATCACATGCTGAATTGCAACAGAGGTTTCTTTGCCTGTAGGATAATGGGCCTGCCACATTGAATGTTTCTGAAGAAGCAACTTAATTTTAAAACATGTGGTTTCCAGAGAAAAGAATAGGTATACTTATTTATTGGATGACCCTCATATATACAAGTCTTACATTATTTTAGGTTGTATTGAAAGTGTGTACACAAAAAAAATTTTACCCAAGTGTTACAGACACAGAACCTACTGGTAGAGAGGGATGGTTGCTTCTGTAAAAAACTGCAGATACCAGATTAACAAATTCCTCAAACTGCACTGGGTTCAATCTCATGTAATGCCAGAAATGTGTTGAGTCATTGTCTTTCATTTCGCTGAACAAGTTACAGAAATCTCCATTAACGTTCCCTCTCTGATTCAATGGATGAACCCACCATAGTCTACATCTAGACTTATTTGATTTCAAATGTAGTAGACCGCACACACAAGATAATACAGTTTGTAGTAGTATAAATTGCACTGTAACATTTTTATCAATTGTTGCAGCCTCCACTTTCAATTTGGGTAAAAGTAATGCGAAGAAATAGGTATGTCCAAGGTTTCTTTTAGCTACTTTAAATATTTAAATACAGTGACTAACAATGCATTAAACAAAAATGAGGATTGCAATGCTATAAATAAGAATCAGAAAGGAAGAACTGAACTAAGCATAAAGAAGAACCAGGTGGGTAGAGCAGCAATAATGGATGTAATTAATTCTTTCCCTAGAATAAAATACCAGGAAATACATAAACAAAGTGCACACATCTAATGGCTTAAATATTGTAAAAATGTATTATTTTTATGTGGATTTTTGTAAAAATGTACGTGTAAACTCTGAACAAATTTAATACTATTATATGTTTTAATAATAATTTCAATATTGCCTTTTACCAACAAGACAAGATCAGGTGTGACTCATGTTTTAAATATCTTTATACGACTGATGCAGAAAAGAATAACTTCCCAGAAAGAAATAATTTCCAAAATCTTAGAAAAGGCAGGACACGTCAAATGAACAATGTTTTAAATTACAATTAAAAGGAAAAATCCACTTTTACCAGTCTGAATTTGAACCAGTTTGTTTACTAACCTCAAATCAAAACTAAGGCAGTTGTTTTACAAAGGTCTACCGAAAGTCATGAGTGACAATGTTTAAAAACCTCTTCCTTTAGTTTTTAGACAAACCAGGCACATCTTAATTTACAGACTGTTCTGTCACTTTTCAACATGGTCTCCATTTCTCTACACACATTTTTCTTTTCATTTTGCACGTTTGAAAATACTCTTACCATAGAAATTGATTGCTGCTGAAGACACTGAAGTACTGCTTTCTGAATACCTTCAACAATCTGTGGCCCTGACCTTCGATCTGTGCTTAACAGAACCAAAAATATAGTAGCCATAGGATGTCAAGTCAGGGTTGTAGGGAGGATGTGGAAAAATTTCCCATTCGAATGTGCTGTTCTCCTATACAGTGACATGAGCAGTATGAGGAAGTGCATTATCCTCTTGCAGGATTATCTTCTTTCCAGTGTGTCTGTCATATAATGCATGACAGAATTTCAAAAATGTCTAGATTTAGCGGACAGCATTTATGGTTTGCTGGATATTTTCAGGTTGGTCACTATGGTCAAAACACTGCCAAAGATAAGAAAATGTGTGTTACAGAACTGAAGCAGATGAACATTTATGACTTCAATCATTTCCAGAAGTCAGTGATAGAAAAATAAGAAAGGTGATAATGGAAACAGCATTATATGAGTATGCTAAATGTATGGTTTCTGTTCAGAAAGGAAAGTATAGAATATTCAAATATGATGACCTCAAGAAGAGTCCCATAAGTTTGAATTCAAAGAAAGCCATCTCTGAACTTTTTAATTGAACATGTACAGATAAAGAGAAAAAATTATTGCTTGACAAATTTATGAGCAGAAAAATTTAAAGACTTGAATGATCTGTCTAACCAAAATATAATCCCAAATACATATCATTTTATATTGAAGGAGAACAACTGTTACGAATAAAAAAAAAACAGAGGCTGAGTAATGGAATACTGGTGGTTACATAGTAGCCTATTTAGTATTCTCTGCCCACCACAAGAAGGCAAGAGAGGAATGAAGGAGAGAGGAGCTTGAACTGTTTATCTGCTCTGTTAGGGAATCTGTTTACTACAAAATGAGTGTTTGAGAGTGCATATGAGTCACCCATGCTGCCAGATCTAAAGCTCATTTCAGTAACTGTAGTTTACTTTAGGTATTATGTATGGGTGAGTTATGTGACAACACCCTGTATTTTACTTGAACCTAGCATTCATATCATATTTGGAAGGCAAGCATAAACACAGCAAAAGTGATTACATTACACATTCCTCTGCATTACCTTCTTGTGCTGGGCAGACAGTAATAGTCTAAACGTAGTAAAAAACGTAAATAGTCTAAACGTAGTAAACCTATCTAAGCAAAATTTCTCCACAAAAGAATTGGATCTTTTAAATAATGGATTAAAAACATGCGTCAGTTTCTCAAACAAAATTGAAGATTACATTGCAGATATCAACATTTCGACACAAATTCTACCAGTATCCATACAAAATTCAGTAAAAAGCCATTGTAAAAATATTTTGGAGGAAATAGAGAACAGATCCTTTCAGAAGAGAAAACATAATACTATCCATTCTTTGAAACAGAAAAACGTTATTTACACAAAGGCAGACAAAGGCAACAAGATTGTCATAATGGAAAAATCAGATTATATTGAAAAAATGGAAAAAATGCTAACTGACAATGAATATGAAACCATTAACAAAAATCCTCTAAAAACTTGCATACAGTCATATGAAAAAACAATAGCAAAATCAAGCATAATACCAAACAAATATGCAGTTAAACCGGATAACCCAACCTTACCTAGACTTTATGGCTTACCCAAAATACACAAACCATCCATAACAATGAGACCTATAGTTAGCAGTATAAATTCACCAACATACAAACTTGCAAAGTGGCTAACAAACAAATTCAATTCATTTCCAAAATTCGACAGCCTAAGCATCAAAAACACCTATGAACTTATAGAACACATTAAGGATACGGAACTAAAAGAAGAGGACACACTAGTCTCATTTGATGTTAAATCACTGTTTCCCAGCATACCAGTTAATCAACTCCCACCGTTGATAGAAAAATGGCTCAAATCACTTGGAATGGCATCATCTGAAATTTCAGACTACATTGAACTAACCAAATTATGCATAGAACAAAATTTCTTCCAGTTTCAAACAAAATATTATCACCAAACTTCAGGGTTAGCAATGGGCAACCCACTATCACCCTTCCTGGCCGATCTGTACATGAGTGCATTAGAAATAAGGATCAACAAAGGTTTCCCTTGGATGTTCAAACTCTGGCAACGATTTGTAGATGACATCTTTGCAATAGTACCAAAAAAACACATCAGTGATGCACTAAAACTTTTAAATATCCAAGAAAAAAGCATCAAATTCACTGTAGAAATAGAAAAAGACGAGCATTTACCATTTTTGGATCTAAAAATAATGAGGAATAAAAACAGACTAAACTTTGGCATTTACAGAAAACCAACACAGACAGACAACTACATAAAAGCTAATGGCTACAACCCAAGATCCCACAAACAGGCAATCTTCAATAGTTTAGCACACAGACTGGTAAACATCCCTCTCACAGCAGAAGAATACAAAACAGAATACAACAAAATAATTGAAATAGCACAAAAAAATAACTTTCCCAAATCATTAGTGGACAAAAAAGTGAGCTTAGCAAAAAAGAAGAAGCTACTAAAGGAAACCACAACTCTCTCATCTACAGAAACTAAAATGATTTTCAAAAAATTCACTTACCATCCATGGGCCTATGATAAATTCAAAAAAGTCTTCAAAA
The DNA here is from genome assembly GCA_030765055.1 of Mantis religiosa. Taxonomy (NCBI): domain Eukaryota; kingdom Metazoa; phylum Arthropoda; class Insecta; order Mantodea; family Mantidae; genus Mantis; species Mantis religiosa. The sequence continues at coordinate 130,085,678 of CM060953.1, read as the reverse complement.
AACAAAATATTCAACTAGCACCTGTCAACCATTTCTCCTTAAAAAACCTAATTTGCTCAAACATCAAAGATGCTATTCCATCAAACAAAAAATCTGGTATATATCAAATTGAATGCAATGACTGTAGTCAAATTTATATTGGAAAAACAAAAAGAAATTTAGAAACAAGAGCAAAGGAACACTTTAGAAACATAAAATATAAACAATTAGAAAAATCAGCAGTTGCCACACATTTTTGGGAAAAAAACCACAACATAAATCCAGAACCAAAACTACTGAAACATACATCAGGAAAACAAGAACTATCCACATGGGAACAAATCTTCATTTCAAAAAATAGGAACAAAGTATTCAATTTCGACATCCCCCAGAAGGATTTGTTCAGCAAGTTCCTTGAGCCGCCACCAGAGGAGACCTGTGACAAGGTATCGTCAGCTACACCAACGAGAATCAGTCGAGAGCCGGCCGATGATAGAGGCAAAGCCTCTGAAACTAGTTCTGGAAAAATTTAAAAGTAAGTGTTGTCTAGTATCTTTAATCGACTCTCTTTAAAGTTAAAGACAGTAATAGGTTTGCTACTTTCTGTAAAAATTGTCATTGTTGGGCACTTTTCTTCATAATATATGTTCAACACATTGAGCACAATGTTCATATTACACAGAAAATGAAGCTATTTACAATGGAGTAACAAACACTACACAAATAAAAATATTTAGTAAATATTCTCCACTTAACTTAAGAAGCCGATGACAATACTTCTATTATGTTTTTGTGAAATTAATTTCGTGGACATTTGCCCACATCTTCAGTCAAACACAATTCGTTGTCAAACACACTTCATTGTCAACAACATAATAGAACTATTGTCATCGGCTTCTTAAGGGTATGTATGACTGAAATTTTCAAATTCTGAACTAATAATGCTAGCTTTTTAAAATTTACACCATAGGTGTAGTATAATGTAAACATGTTACAACCTAAATTTAAACCATTTTTCTCCAGCAGTTTAGAAATTATTATAAATTTTGTATGTTTTTTGTTACGTCACTAAAAAAGTCCCTTGCGACAAAATATTTTGAATTTTGGTCTAATATTTTAACCCTATGTTCACAATACACATAATTTTTGAAATTGCTCTGGGTTTTTCTGTGTCTCCTTTAGTTTAGATCACAAAAAATTTTTAATTTACAAATATTCTTTTTTTTGTCTAAAAACTGTAAGTTTTGTGTTTGAAAATTAAAAATATATGCTTATATACATTTCACAATAAAACCTAGGGCAATTTCCATTCCTCATGATATTCTGAACCTGTGTAGGAAATTTCATGAATGTAGTACAAAAACTGCATCGCAAGGAGCATTTTACAGGAAGAAAAATGCTGAAAATATGAACATTGAGAAAACAGCGATTAAAGATTTGATTGCATAACTCACATTAAATTCCACCAGGCTGATAGGTAGAACCCTCAGATTTCTTTTTCCTCTCCTGTGTTGCTGCTTTTTCCACCTTTTCTTCTTCTCTTGTTGCTTTTCTTCTGCACAACTTCGCTTCTTGCTTTGCAGGATACGAGTCTGATCTCGCTGCACTGAAGTTTTCCTTGCTGAGTCTACTACACTTTCACCTCTGATATTTTGCTGCAGCTCCAATGACTTAAGACTACCCATGTTAAACTCACTGATGCTTTTAATAACAGCAAGATCCAATTTTTGTTTTGATATGAAAACTTCCTTTAGGCACTTATTCCATATGACATGATGCAAAGATTCATTGGCATTCTGTGTTTTTCCTGTTTTTCACCTCTTTAGTAATGTTGTAGAAGCCAGCCTCTGATATATTGGCAACATTTTAGGAACTATTTTGTCTGAAAGCCTTATTTCTCTTTTCTTGAATTGAAAATTTAAGAACGGAAAACAGACAAAGAATGTGGATGTAGGCAAAAGAGGGCATGACTCTGACAGAGTTTAAAGGCCACCGATATTTAAATAAGCATTTAAAAATGGCGTTCGGAGGCAAATTATGCATTTTTCACATCCTGGAATGTCTAAATTATTTTATAGAATTAAAATAAAAAAGTACGTTATTTTCACGATTTTCATGAAATTTCAGTCATACATACCCTTAAGTGGAGAATACTTACTAAATATTTTTATTTGTGTACAATGTTCATATATTCAACACATTTTTAAGAAATGTTCCAGTTCATTTTCTGGTTAATACAATTAAAATATCAGCAGAGCTTTATTTTCTATTACAATGTCAACTCCTGCCACCCAGTGTATAGTTAGATGTTATCTTCAAAAGGTGCAAATATGTAATTAAAATAACATCAGAATTATAATTACTCATGTTATATTATCTTCCAGTATAATTTCTTTTTGATAAAATGTACCATTTTCCTCTAAGGTGTCTGGTTGCATAAATAAAAAGTAAAATTGATCAATGTTTTAATTGCAAATATGTCAACAAACCTTAATAATTTACTTTTGCAGTTAGGATGAGGTAGAGCTAGAGAAGATGAGTTATTTGGCCTTTACCATATGTTGCTAAAATGATTCATTTAGCCACAAAATTATATCCATAAAGTTGGAGGCTTATGTTTGACAAACCTGCAACATTGGCATGCATTTGGAATGGAAGGTCACAAACATAAACAGTACAACTACCTGATGCGAAGCTTGGTACAACAGTAGGTTGCATAACTGTTTCAGATGTGTCTAATACCATCAGAAGGCAGTCATTACAAATCAAGGGTGTGCTTCTTGTTTATGGCAAAGCCCACTGGAGCATTCACAAAGTGAAGCACTTGGGATAAGTTTCTCAGTAGAATTCGAAACCCAAGAGTCATAGCAAAGAGTCCAATGATAAGCATTACTATAATTAGACTTCTTGTTGATGTTGCAGTTATTGAGCATTATTTTGCACAGCTTTTAGTTTAGGCCTCATGAACGCAACTGAACAGCTTAAAATGAAAGCATCCCATCCCTTGCTACTAGTAATAGCTGATAAACATGCAGGTACATGGCGAAATGGCTTTCAACCGCTGGCCTAGTTTAGATTTTCTTACCCATTACTGGTGTGAATGCATGCCTGGCTCCAAACCAAAACAATAACGTTAAGCTCTGAAGTCCTACTCTGTTGCCAGGCTGTGCAGATAATGTATTGAGTAATGTTCAATTTATCTCCTTTATTTTTCAAGATAGATGAAAATGTTGTGAGACTTCATTATTCATCATATATGGATCTCCCATCTTGCGAAATTTGCACACCATACCCCTAACACTCTGTATATTGGTATCACCATGAAAAAGTTGTACTTTAGACTCCATTTCAAGTAATATGGCAAGTCATTAATGAATATGTATTAAGAATAACACAGAACCAGGTATAGATCTTAATGGAACATCTTTTAGTAATAACCCCAACTCTGAATTACAGCCACTGTTTACATATGTTGATATTTTTATGAAACAGAATTAAAAACAGATCTGAATCTTCCTAATTCTAAAGAAAACATTTTAATCAAAGAAAACTCACTAACTTTTGAACCAATTAATATTCAATTAGATTTAGAACAAATAGTTACAAAATCTGAAACTTCCAAACCGGTACAAAAAGCATTAGCATTAGAAACTGTGAACAATAGATACCCACCTGAAGAATGGTTACATATCTACACAGATGGATCTAACTTGGACAACAACTCAGGAGCAGGAATAAAGTGTGCACTGTTCTCATTCTATCAACCAGCAGGATACCACACAACAAATGTTTATGCAGAAGTAACGGCTATTCATATTTCACTCCAACACCTTCTATACAGAATATATAAATTCAAAAATGCTGTCATACTTTCTGATTCTAAAGCAGCATTATGTGACATAAGTTCATATAAAATGAGATCAATCCAAATTATAGAATGTCACAAAACGATCCAACAAATTGAAAAACTACAGAAAATAATTATATTACAGTGGATACCTGCACACTGTAGAATTGCTGGAAATGAATCAGCTGATTTCCTTGCCAAAAAAGGTGCAAATTTAATTCAGAACGAAAGCAAAAACTTACCCTTTACATCCATAAAAAGATTAATCAAAAGCAAATATAAAAACAAACAAAACCAATCAATATCTAACAAAACCAAAGATAAAAAATTGAACATTTTAATTAAAAATCCAGAAATTATTCCAGAAATTCCACGTAAAGCTGCAGTAGCAAATTATTATTTGGCCAAACACTTACACAGAATAGGAATTTATACAATTCAAAATTGTCCTCTCTGCAACAAAGAAGAGGTAATGACTGAAGAACATCTTTTAACCTTGAAGTCCTACCTGCCGGACCCACTATCCAGAAATATTGGAGAGCAAGAGAGCTAATGCCTTCATTGCCAAAGCCTACCATTTGAAAACAACAAAATATTTTTATGAATTGATCTAGGCGGTTAATTTTCTATTTTGTGTCAATTCATAAACAGCCTTTTTGTGGTTCTAAGTACTTTGCTGCTCTTTTGAAATGGTGTGGCATGTCTATTGTAAAAATACAGAAACCAAATAATAAACAATAACATACAATCATAGGTCTATATAATTCTACTGTTACATATCAAAATGGCAACAATGACAGATTTGTGCAGCTAGTAGGTATATGAAAAACAAATAATAGTTTGAAACCATACGAAGAAATACAATGTACTGCTTCATTTCAAAGTTGGTTTCTAAGAAAATGTGTCTGAATAACAAGTAGATATGTGGAAGAAGTGATTTTGAAATTAGAGAAACTTCTATAAATGGCCGATTCCTTGGAAAAAATGAGAATGATACTGTAAGGGATAAATTGGTTTATTAAGGGCACAAAATATAAAACTCAATAATTGAGGGTATGAATGTATTTAATAGGGAGTTTTAAGAGCTACAGAAGGATTAAAGACAGGCAAAAGAATACCCAAACTGGATGAAGAAATAAAGGATGTCAAACTTTTCTGAAACATTAACAGCATTGAAATTTATGAAGTAACACAAGTAAAATGGTCAGATGTTTGTTCAATGTATGGGAAAATTTTCAATAAACTTAAAATTATCTTAATAAAGGATCACACTGAAGTAGCATATAGATTATCCAGCAGCAAATTAGATATGTTAAGGCCTATATTAATTATGTTTGTTTACAACAGTTTTAAAAGAAAGAAGAGATTTTGAAAGCTATGATGTGGATGAGAGAGCTAGATTCTATTGAAATTGTTTTGAACACACTTAAAAGAAGGTATACCTGTATAATTAAACACCTCTATTCATAAGGCAGTTCATAAAAAGGCAAACAACATCCTAATATTATGTACTTGGGGGTAAAGGATTGTAAAATATTTATTAGGAACTGTATGAACCAATTGTAAATAATTTGTAAGTTTATCTGTAGTCTATATATCTTAAAATGGTTGAAAATTAAGAAGTAATTGAATACTTTTATGGCAATGCTATAACAACTATATAATAAAAGTATGATAAAAAATATATCTTAATTATTGGTTAGAATCTTAGAAGTTTTAGAAGCAAACCTTTTTGAGTCTGAAGAGTTACTTTTAAGCTGAAGCCATGTCAGTACTTGCATTAAGTGAAACATCAAATATCTACACTGCAAACTATACTACAATGTGCAAAGTCTACTAGATCCATCTAAATCAAAAGATTAAAAAAAAAAACTGTTATCATTTGTGATATAAATCCTTTTATTTCTCCATGAAGAATTAAAAAACCACAAAACTTTAAGCCAATCCAAATTATAGCTTTGGTTAAAAAAAGTAATAATAATGCATAACTTGGTGGGTAATACCTTTTAACTATTTTCCTCTCAAATCATAATCACAAATTCATTCCCAAAATCATTCATTTTTCACTTTCACTTTTTAAGTTTTATAAAATGCAGCACGACAATAACCATTGTAAATAGCTTTCCTCTCAGGCAGAACCACAAAATAAAAGAAACATACTGGTTTTAATTCTTGCCTTCATCTTTTCCTTTCCAGATTTCAATGTGTTGATTTCAGTTGAGTATCTTATCATTTACATGGTGGCTCAGTTAGGCATGGCCTATTGATCCCAAAGTTTTAGCTTTAAATTGGACCTAAACCGAAGGTTTTTAAGTGTGCTTAAAGGCAACAGCCTCATAATCAGTAGATTAATAACTGGCTAATATGAAACTAGCAGTTCACCTTATCAATAACAATATATACGCTCTGTTGTTGGCAATCAACCCCATAATTGACGTAAAGTTAACAAATTAATACTCCAATGCTCTCCAGAGTGGCCAATCAAACAAAACCTCATAGAGGGCTAGACAATCTAAGAAAACCAAAGACTACTCCCCTGGGACAGCCACTGGATGCAGTAGACATCATTAGTCCTCTTCATCATGAGCTATGACTCTTGCTAATGATGGGCCACTCTCACCATTCTGAAGTTGCTTCACTAATTTCTGCATGACAATGAATGCTGCCTGCTCTCCCCCAGGGGGTCTCCAAAACTTCAGTTCACATGATAAATGGAGCTCCGTGTCAACCTGGTGGTGGTATGTCCATTCCCATCTGAAATAATCTGATTAATTAATTAATTTAATAAATCATTTTGTTGTTATACGACACTATCAATTTCCAGGGTATTATAAGTGCCACTGCTATAACATAACTTTGTCCTACAGGAATTCTTTTATATGGCAGTAAATCTGACCTGGTGCTGTCACTTAAAAGCCATGGGTTTGAACATGCAGCCTTGGGTTCAGTAGACCAGTACCTAACCAACTGAGACACCTGATCAACAGGAGGCAGACTAAACATACAAAAACACCCACACATATACATATTCATATGCAGACTTGGACATAGTGAGGAACAATTTTCCCCATCCTTTTCGCATGCCCGTGTATGGTATAGCTAAGAAAGTCCCTACAAAATGAGATGCAGGGGAGTTGGAGAAAGTCCCTACACCCTCATTCGACAGGATTATGACATTCCGTGTCATTTCATTTACAGACCTTTCAAAAACATCTGACGGCTTCTACTTTGGTGAATTCTCAGTTTTATCGTACTGAGTGAATTGGGTGCATGTTTTTTTTAATGGTTCTGCTCCTGGTATAGCATGTGTTCTCTGTCAAATGCATTCACTGTACTTGTCCCACTGTGTAAGGGTCACACATTTCTCTCTAGAACTTACTTTGCATTGGTGGGCGGTAGGTGGTAGTGTGTAGGTATGCCTCACATTCAAAAGGTCCTGAGTACGAATCTCGGCCAGGGTGAGTTATATAGATAAGGTATTTTCGAGGGTTTTATCTAGTCCTGAAAGATGAATGTCAGTTAACTCTAAGTCTTATTGACGCTGAGTTCATTTGAGCATAATTTCACCCATTTCATTCAACGTCCGATATGACTTAACGTTGAATTAAAACAAAATCGTCTATATGAAAGAAACCCTTCTCGAGCCAGGCAAGTTATCGAACCCGGGAGTCTTGAAACAGCAGTTATGTGATGTCCCAATTACGCCACGAGAATTGTCTTGATAAGATTTCCGTTTTATTCTTAGAAGACGTTTAATATCAATACCAAGTTGTTTTAATTAGAGGCCCCAATATCGAATTTTTGGGTAACACGTAATACCTTTTCTGTACCTAGTAAAGCAAGTAAAATACACAATATTTGATTCTTATGCTAAATGTATCGAAGAAAACATTATATTTTTTATTTTATGTTCTTTGAATAACAAAATATTACATGATATATTTTCTTTTTTGCTTTGTCCCACATATTTATTAATATCACTACAGAAATTCAATATAATTTTTAGTTTTGCCCAACACTCCAAAGATAAATCCAGTTTTGTTGCTGCTTCTAAACGGATCTCATTTCGGCGTAAACGCACACAGAGAGTTTCTTGTCTATTCTCATTAAGGATTTTTGGCTTCCATTTCGTTAAGACATTCCTCGAACCAGTTGGTATCAATAACAGTCTTGATGAGAAGGAAGAAGTCTATGATTCCAGCCATCTGTTCTACAGAATATTCATTCTCAGTTTGTACACTTGCGTTTTGTAAACCTTCACCAAGACACGCTTCCGAAATGTCTACGGAACTTCCAGGATTCGTGGCCAAGTTCAAATGATTGGAAAATTCCTGGAGAATAAAGTCAATACATTTTGTCATTTTATCTATATCATAACCATCTGATGAACCCATGTTTCCAGAACTAAGAAACAGAATAATATGGTAACAGCTTGTAGTCTTGCGGAAATTTTAGTTGACTTTTTAGTTCTCGTAAAGTTTATTAGTGATTTACTAGCACAGCCTACTATAAGTTATACCAAAGACATTATTCACCGCCATCTGGATCGTGACCTACGTTGTTTAACCCTGACCTAGTAAATTGTGTGAACCTGACACATCCAAAGTTACCAATCAAGTATAGATAGTTTTAAAATTGGATATGTTACATCTAGATTACTTTTCCTACTCACTCTATGCTTATGCTTATTGAAGTAAACATTTGTAGAAATAGTGCAACAGCAGCAGGAGAATACAGCTCAAAACAGCTATAAGATTAAGCGACGTTAAACCTTTCAAGAACTGGTTTGCAATGTTTGTAATGGT